>JABBWD010000259.1:0-25197 GCA_016628565.1 Suillus placidus | reverse complement strand
CAAACCTACGTATTTATGCAGTTAGAGACTCGTTTTAAATACCGAGCATCCTCCTGTGCAAGCAGCACGACAGTCAATTTGATACTGTGTTCATTGGTCGTCTTATTTAGGGCTGCAACCTCAGCATTGAGTTCAATAATATTCTTTGTTCCTCTTCTGCCTTATCGTGTTCATGGTCTGGCTCTGGCGGGTTCAACAGAGGACCGCAGGTGA
Organism: Suillus placidus; assembly: GCA_016628565.1. Classification (NCBI taxonomy): domain Eukaryota; kingdom Fungi; phylum Basidiomycota; class Agaricomycetes; order Boletales; family Suillaceae; genus Suillus; species Suillus placidus. The sequence goes on along the minus strand of JABBWD010000259.1, from coordinate 24,984 downwards.
CTCAAACAATCTGAGGAATTGAACAAAGACGCTCGGCACTAGCGCAGTGTGTTTTTGCATCCATATACGCGCAATCAGGTTGTCGGGATACACTCACGATCCATAAATCTCGGCTTGGGATTGCATACAATCAGCGATGGCCTTGCATTCGGAATTTACTGAGCGAGAAATGCAGTGTCACATGCAGCGTGTTTCATTCATCATCGCCAACTTGGATATGCGGGCTTCTCTGGTCAAGTCCATACATCTTTCATCCGCCGGGTAAGTGCAGCTTCAAACGACTTGGGAACCTCAACCCATCGGAGTTTCCCTGACAGTATTTGATATAGAGCCGACACATGTTGTAGGAGCATTATCCGTCACTCATGGAGTCGTGGATGCATCATTCATATGGCTGTATATTAAGACAGAAGACGAATACATACATTCCAGAATGATCTTTGTGTTCAAAGAGTCGCATTTATTTTAAAGAACGATACCCCTTCATGATTTCGGACTACGGCGCGCTCGTCATCATCAGTGTGCAAACCTCAAGGTATATGGACATCATACTCTTATTTCAGCTATCATTCATATGATATTGGTAGCAGTGTGTAATATTGTCACTTCAAAAGTTTTCATAAGAAGTGGAATCAAAATTCTGTAGTATTATACTAGTGTACGCTCTGCGGTAATACACTAACAGTATGTATATTGTGTGACGAAACAAAAGCCTGGTATAGTGGGGTGGAATGTAATGCCTATTCACTGCAAGATCCACTGCCAACTTGAAAAGTAACCAGGAACATTCATATGTCAGCACTATTATATCCCAATGATAGACAAGTAACTTAGTCGGTAAGTGGTTGCTAATCTCTGGAGGGCCATTTGGCGTCCCCACACAAGTTTCTTGACCTGGGTCATCCACATTACCTCCATACCTCCCTTCTCTGTTGTTCTCTTGTAACTTCTAGGCTAGACACACTCCTCCAATTGGACCCTCATTTTCCACATCATTACTGGAAAATTAGCTAGAATGCCAATGACGAGCCAGTGTAGCGAGGCGTTTGTGGCCCAACAATTCACTGAAATTGGTCAAGGAGCTAGATAAGCTCTAGCTTAATTCTTTCCTGATGTAACACTCAGTACTGAAACATGAGGGGTGGTAAGTAAGGAGGAATAACTCACAGACAGTGGCATTTTGATGGTTTTTTGCTGTCAAACAAGAGAGAGCTGAGGTAAGTTGGAAAATGCAGAGTTTTTGTATGCACCTTCAAGTACTAATTTCACAAAGTCCATGCACCAACATCCTCAGGGCCATAGACCAGGGTTTGGTCTGACTTCCAAATTAGATTCAGCCCACAGCATCAATAGAGCGCTGAGTGTGCAGTCTGGTCAATCACTATTATATTATTGCATAGGAATAATTAAAACCGGATTTTAGGAATGGTGTTAATTATTTTCTCAAGGCATGAACATCCATCAGCCAACTGTATATAACTATTCTTCGAGGGATGCCTACAATTACTGTATGATATAAATTCTCTTTTCTCATACAAGTCACATTTCAGTGCTCAAAATGATTGCAGACCTTCTTGAAGCACCCTCACCAGTGCAAGTTGATTCAATATGGCGCACTTGTCCATTTCCAACAGAGTGGACAGCAAAAAATATGTATCTCCCATGACACCAAGGAGCAGCTGGTAGCCTGAGGTTCTGATATCAAACAACAGCCATTGAATATAACCATGATGTGAACATAGCATGATCAAAGATTTTTGATACACTGCATAAGTATAGTACAACAGGATGGACGTCCTGTCAACACTTGGCACTGGCTCAAAACATGAGAATCATGGAAGAAACAATGTCAGACTCACATCTAGGCCATTCCTCATCCTTTTGTATCAATCAAAGGTTTTTGGTGTGGCTTTCTTTACCTTGCTGCAGAACCAAAGAAATACCTCCAGGAGATTGTTGTGCTTGCCTTTGTCTGTGGTTTCCTGGACCATCCAAGTCAAGAGGTATCATAGCTTTTGAATGATACTCCTGCACAGAGTTCCTTGATCATTAAATTCCAGAAGCCATCTCTGTACCACGTATAGAAGACCACACTGAAGATGAAGGCAGCGAAGCAAAACTTCTCCCCTTTCTTGAATGAAAAGCTAATGTGGCACACTGGTTCCTCCCTGTTTCAGTTTCATGATTGGGGCAAGCCACTGAAGAAGAGGAATCTAAACTGAGGGAGAAAGGTCAAATACAGGGGCTACAGTTAATCCTGGGCATGAGTGTTAAGTCAATCCAAGGACAGCCAACCGAGTAAGGGAATACTCTAATATGTGAAGGGAGACTCGCACAACATTGAGATTGCAGCCATACCAATATGACCCACTCCCTGATCCAGTGCACTATGAAAGGTCTGGTATTAGTGTCAAGATGCTATCACATGTAGGACATGCTCACCAGGCTGTGGGCAACCTCCATGGCATTCAGCATCATCATTTCATATTCTGTAGGCTCTGGTCTGCACTAATTGAATAGATCTGGTGACTGTTTTAAGGGATGCTGTGAATGTATCTTTAGGAGCGTGAGTGTGTCCTTAAAGTGTGGAAGCACATGTGAAAACTGGTGTCCTTGGCTTTTGTGAATAGTCATGGTCCAACCCAATGAGAGGGAAATCTAAACACTCTTCTAAGTGACTAAGCAATTGCAAAATATGTTAGACTTGGACACATGAGGTTGTATATTCTTTGTTGCCTTTGATGGACTGAAAGACACACTCTTCATCAAAAACAAGGACATGTTCATGTGTTGAACCAGTTTTGAACTTGACTAAAGGAAATATGTCTGTTTGTGGCCTATCAGAAGGCTGTTACTCCTGTCAGGACAAATATGTGTGAGGTGTTCTTGGGCACAGTCTATAACAGGCCTTCAAATTGTAGGTCTACATACAGCAACAGTAAGTGCATTCAGAGCTTCTGCATCGCCCTTGTTTGGTGTCAGATGAAGTGCTATGCAAGCAATGACTCACTCGAGGTGCAGTAAAATTTCTTTGTCCCCGTAATCTTGGCCTGGGCTGACGGACCATGTGGTGTCTTCCAGCATTTTGAGGACCTTCTGCCAATACGAGCTCAAATGTTGGATATATTTCGGGGTCATCTGCCCAATGACATTGATGACTGGCTGTTGTATAGGTCCCCCTCTTCACCATCTTTTTGCAAGGCATTGATGGACTTATGCAGCTCCTCCTCTTCAGTTTCTTTATATTTGTGCAAGGTATTGTTGCGACTCAGGAGACTTGCAAGCTCTGCACCATCCACATCCTATCAATATCAGTCATGCCCCCAACCCGAAGCCCACCTTTTAGCATTCATCTACATAGTGGCACCTCTACGCACCAAGCCAAAGCTGGGGACGGGATGAACTTTGACAGGACCTTCTGGGTCACAGCTGCTGAAGCTGTGGCCTCTATGCGCGCACCTTCCAAAGCTCAACGTTCGGCTCTGTTCAAGAGACAGTCATCACAGATGCGTGTACTTCTCGGACACTAAGAGCCAATCTCAGCAAGAGCGTTGCACATGAGGGCTCTGAGATCCGTGCACCTGTTACTGGTGACGAATGGCATGCAGTTAGTGCAGTGCGAACACATGTCTTTGCATGGTAAGTTTTCTAATGTTCTTATCTTCAGTGAAACTGAAGCTTTGTAGTTTTCAAGATAGGTGTCAACAACGACGTGCCCCGCGAACCTGCCTTCTTTGTAACCGACAGATGCACGCTGCCTGGCACAATCACATGCCAGACCTCGTTGAAACATATTTGCAATGGAAACACAATCCAAAACATGCTTGCATACGCCCTGACCCCATCAAAGAGAACAACGAATGTGAGACGATGATGGCTTTTCAGATCACCACCGTCAATATTACAAGTATATATTTTCTTTTCTAACTTTGGGGATGTTCTCATGCATCATCGTAGACCATGTACATGTGCAGTCTGTCGGTCAACGTGATGATGAACTTGCCAATGTGTCGCTCATAAGGGCCGGTTACCTTGGCAGCTCCCCTGTTCAACCTGTGCTGGTGCCTTGAACTCTATCACCAAATTCGCCGAAGAAAACCCTCGTTCAGTGTACAGGCAATGGTAAAGGTGTTATGTTCAATGCACAATGTGAGTTTCGAGTGCCAAATCAAAACTTTGACCCATCCTTACTGACCCTACTGTCTCATTAGTGTACTTATTATCAGTCAATGCGGGACCAATTTGCTGTGGTCTTCGATGCATATCTCGAAATTTTAAGACAGGTGAAAAGTCTTGTTGATCAAGCACTGGGACGAGACACGCCACATTGGCGCATGTTGCATGCTTGCCCAGCATGTGACTATAAGGTCAGGTGCTCAACATAATTGCCAAGCACACTTACAAAACTGGTGACAGCAACTTGATGAGCCGCCTCTAAATCATCGTTTTGTTGTCAACTCTTTTCACGGACATGCCCACAATCGTCGCTGTCAACTACAGTACCATACTCTCTATCAAGAAGGTACTGCTATTAGGAACTTAGTAAGTTTCATGACTTCTTGCTAACCGATTTTAATATCTCTATATTTAGGTCAATTCCTCTACAACAACTACAACCAGGTGCTCAACGTTATCAATGATGTAACTCCCACCGTCGAGGAATTGAAAGTGCAGCTCGATCTTACAGACATTGACTTCCACCATTGGAATGTTGAAGAACTAGAATATCTCGTGAGCCTTGCCAGCGAGGTGGAATACGATCCTCAGAAGACAGCATATGTTGAAGCACTCCAGTCACTCATGATGACCAAGTACGTGATTCATCTCTCAATATGCTAGCTTGTTTGTGATGTGTCTGTAGGGCCGAAATGGTGGTTACACAACGCTGGACTCCGGCTGACCCTGAGTATCAAGAAGCACTCCAATACTTGCATAATTGGCGGTTTATTTGTGCCATTCAACATCTAGAAGGTCTTGTGGTGCAGAGATTATTCGAACTTGCCAAAGCAAACTTAGCCGGTACAGGTACATACTTTGTGTTGATGCATGCATTCAAACTTCGCTTACATGCTGTCTAGGATATAAAATGTGGCAACAGATCTCGAATGCGATCACTCGATGTTCCTCTGCAATCCAGAATGCCTCTTGAGCGCTACAATCAACTGGCACCCTTGCAAATGCCTCCCGGTGAAGTGTTGAAGTTCAGCGAGGTTGCATCTTATGCGTGGTTGGGGGAGTTTGAGTTGCTCAAACACTCGTGGCAGGAAGTATTGACAAAACCTTGGGTCTCCAAAGCAAACAGGAAGGTTGCAGGGAAGTACTTCAAGATCATTTGCGCCCGTGAAGAGATTGACCACCTTAACATTGAAATCGCCCGCCTTCAGAAATGGGTTGATGACGAAGATGCTCACCTCTTCAGAACTGCGACGTCACTCAGCATGAGTAATCCTGCTCTTGCTAGTGAGGTCCACAGACTGCATGACAAACACCAACAAGTGAACAATGCAAACGCCAACAAGTGAACAATGTTCACCACATGCGCCTTCAAGCAATATATGCACTGCCGGGTTTTAGTGGGGCTTGCTGCAATATTGAGCTAACGGACTCTGCGGTGATTGACAACCTGCAGAATACTACCCCCATTGAAGTCGACGAGGACGACATGTTATGTGACGAAGCTGCTCGTTTGGAATTGTGTATTGCATAGTACTATATCAATTATACACGCTCTGTGTTACGGCTGAATGAAATGAACGAGTTGCATGCAACCAAGACACCAATACAACTAGACTTAAAGAATGAATGAGTCAGTGTGCATGAAGCGACAACATTAATATTAATTCTCACTCGTTATGACAGGTTTGAGCTTGTCAAATGGGTTTACATCTATCTATCTATCATCTGCTGAACCATTTTAAATTTTCAGAAATCTATCGTTGTAACGCTGGAAGCGCAGTTTATCTTCCAGAAACACACAGTGCAGCTAGACACATCATCTGTGCCAGCTAGAATACTACCAGGAAACGGCCTTGACCAGCCTGCGGTCCTCATCACATCAAGCAAGGTTGCTGGATTGCAAACGGTACAGCAACAATTGGATAGCACAGCTATCGTTCAAACTGTGGACTTGCTGGAGGAAATTTTTGCCTCTGGGATCGCAGAGAGGGTTTGTACGTCCGTTTTCAATAGTAGCTGGAAAAATATACCTACTGTTTCTTGTACCTCCGGTGTGTTTCTTATATGCATTGCTCGTCGCACAGATTGATTCAGCTTTTTTTCAAGCTTTAAACCACGAAAATATATTTCAGCAAGGCAGCCACTCTTCGCTACCATTTCCGCCGCTTCCTGAATCTCTGGCCACCCATCAGGGTACTACACCTATTCAGAGTCATATCCAAGAAGTTTTGAGCCGTCCTGACTTTGGGACTGGTGGGAGGCACAGCAGATGAAGCAGGCCTCTGTTACACCCTCTCGCTCTCATGGTGCCAACACTGTCTCTTGTGGTGCCAACACTGTCTCTCGTGGTGCCAACACTCTCTCTCGCTCTTGGGGCCTCAACACTGGCTCTGGTTCTCGTCGTGGTATCAACACCAACTCTCCCTCTCGGGGCATCAACACTGGCTCCAGTTCTCGTGCAAGACCTGTAGTGAATACTCATCAGCAGCCCATGCTCAACACTCGTCAGCAATTTACAGCTGCTACTCATCATCAGCCTGCTCTTCGCCGTTCGCGCGCTCCTTGTCATCAGCAGCAAGCGGTACCACAAACACCAAGTGTGGGTGTTAGTTATAGCACTCATACTTCTTTGAACTGTCCAAATCTCTCTCCTACTTCTGTAGACAATTTCGACTCTGACTCCATGTATGTTTCGGATTCGTCTGACTCTGATATTTCTGGGACCGGAGCAGAGGTTACATCAGTTTGGGCTCAGGTTAGTATTGTTATCCGCTTCTCAATTTTACTGATGAACAGTTGGACTATACAGCCTGGTACTATATCTGTTGCAGAACCAGTGGTGGCCTCTGGACAGCATCTGCAGCACCGCAATGTTAGACGTGCCACCACTCGCCTTGATCAACATGGTGAAGTTAATCGCCCCCCTGATCATTTCAGCGACACTGCCTCCTGCCTGGGCCGTGGCTATTCTGGTCCCTCTCGACCAACCTTAACTCCTTCTGCATCTGAATCTTCTGGCGCTCAAGATTTATCTTGCCCCCACCACCATATGAGACCGTTGAAAACACTCGGCCACCAATTGTTTACATACAAAATGTTTGGTTTCATGTTTCTATCATTTTCATGTGTTGACATTATTCTAGGGAATTGTCGTCAGGGTGAATCAATATCACTCCGTGAACCAAGGAAATAGATAGTAGTTAAATTTCAGGGTGTTATTCGGTAGTTAAATTTGATGTCATCCATTTGACCATTGCAGTATTGTATGTGTGAAACAACTGAGACTAAGGCTCTGTACGGACAGCGAGAAAACGAAAACGAAAACATCGGTCATGTGACACTATCACAGGAGAACCCTATTAGTATCATAGATTCTCACCAGCCAGTGCAGCGATAACAACAATTGAGCGACCATGTATCCTTACCAGCATGCTTTATCTGACCTCTGGCAGCATGAGGAGACATGCCAAAGCTACCTAGTTTTCATTGTAACATGTGTAGTGTCACAATTAGTGTATATTGTATCAACTTCTGTTCTTATCTCCTTCCCCTGCATCCCATATCACAGGTCAATGTTGATGGGTTATGCATGGGTCTGTGAACTCCTTACAGGCCACCCAGACTGCATCAAGAATAATCTTGAAGTTAACTTAATTAGAGGTGTTTGAAGCATCAGTGCAAATCCTCAAGACCAGTGGTTTTACAGCTGTTTGCATATATGTTGGCAGTCGCATCGTTTTTTTTGTTGAATTAGGAAACTTAAGACTTAGTGAAAATAGCTCTATCAACCATTGGTGTACAACATGCCATTTCGAAAAATCAGCTGTGATGTTAAACTCGCAGCAATCTGACTATATGAACGCGAACTTTTGGGCCTTCCGGATATCCTGGATTGCTGTGGATTTTCGGAACAGACTTGGTTTCACATTTTGAAGCTCTGGCAACTTGCAAGAAACTGGCGATGTTGTCAACCCCCAGCCTCACAGAGCACTCTGTGGTTGTGTGCGTGCATTGGATCACAAGGATATTGATTGCTTGATGCATCTCATTAGACAGAATCCCGACTACTTCTTGGACAAGTTCATGCACCTCCTGAAAACAAATTGGTTCATATCTGTCCACTTCACAACAATATTCTGTGAGCTCGAGCATGCTGGCGTAAGCTACAAAAAACTCAAGCGGATCGCTTTGGAATGCAACGAGTCTCGCTGTGCCAAGTTCATTGCACACATGGCTCAATATGAACTGTCGGAGCTAGGATTCATTGATGAGACGTCGAAGGATGAGTGGACACCTGGTAGACACTATGGATGAGCAAAGACAGGCAAGCGTGCGGAGATAGACCAAGTATTTGTGTGGGGACGACGAACATCAACAGAAGCCCTTCTCACGCTAGACAGGATTGTTGCTACAATAGTTGTCGAAGGCTTGATGACCCAAGAGCTGTTCTTGGAGTGGCTTGAGAACATTGTTGTAAGTCCCATGGATCCAGGATGATCACTGAGAGCTAATAGACACTTTCAACCAGCTACCAAAATGTTCAGCCTACCCCGGTCCTCTCAGTGTCCTCATCATGGACAATGCCAAAATTCATCACGGTGCAGAAGTTCTCGAGCTAGTTGACCATTTTGGTGTGTTCACTCACTAATATCTTATGTCCTTCATTCTAATACAATGTTTTGGTGTTCGTAGGTGTGCATATTGAGTATCTACCACCATACTCACCTGACCTCAACCCTATCAAAGAGGCATTCTCAAAAATCAAGCACTGGCTCCGTCGCCACCAGCAATATTATCTCGCTGCTACAGGTGATGGTATCATCTTTGATATGTACAAGGTTACAGAGATCATATCTTCTGATGATGCACCTGGATATTTCATACACACAGGGTATTTCTAGGCTATGAAACAGTCTGTATAGTACACATGATATTGGCAATTTTGTTGTGAACAGGTCCAAGTCCAAGTCCTATGAATAACACATCAAGCACGAGGGAGAGACCACCTTTCCACCGCATCACATAATGCAGCGATCTCACCCATTCGAAACCCCATCTCCTTCAACTCTGGAATGGTTATGAAGTGAAGGAATCGAGCTTCCTTGTAGGCATTCTGGACAAACTTCACATGAATAGTGTTGCCTAGGTCTATTCTGCACAGAACTCGTTGAGTGGCATGTCTGTTCCTTGCATACAAGACGGATGAAGGAGCAAGGTACAAGTAGGGTTGGAAGGGGCTGGAGCTACTGCCAGTGGGATTGCGGGAATCACAGGCACCTGTGGGCGAAAAAAATTGATAACTTCATTTCTGATAGTGAAGTTGAAAACTGGGGCAGACAATGAAGATGATTTAGTGTTTTGGGTGTCGAGCCGCCGCTGTAGTACAGGATTGCTGAAGCACGAGAATCAAAAAGCTTGTGATGCGGTGGCTTAACGACGGTTGCTATCCCATCACCCTTGAGCTGCACACATCAATTGATTAGTACAAAAGTCCTTGGAAAATAACTCGCCATCGCAGAGGCCCAACAGTCAAATTGCTTGTGTCCGAGTGGGAGGTGTTCTTTGGTTTCTGGGTTAACATAGCAGTGTTCGGAGGGGCATGCTGAATCTGTCCTCTTGCACTTCCAGTGAGCTCGAAGAATTTGAATGTTGTTCAACTTCTTCTTGTTTCCAGGAAGGAGAGTAGAGGATTCTTTCTATGGAGGACATGGTCAGTAAGAAATGTACTGGGAACACTCTAAAATTCACTCGTTTCTTATTTTTTGTCGGCACATGTTCTGTGTTATCCTCGTTTTCGTCATTGCCAGTGTTTGCTTTCTGAACTTGGCCCTGGACAACAGTGATGTTGACAAGTGGAGTGACAGCATTCATCCCATTCACACGCTTCATCATACCATCAAAATCGGCTTGTGTTATGAGTGATAGTCCAGGTTTTGGGAGGACTCGGGGGATTTGGTATGTAAGGGCATAGTCGTTGAAGTTGAGGATACGGGGCTTGATCACATTGGAAATTTTCACAAGGACCTGGGCCTTGAGAGTGTCCCAGGGTTCATCGGAGTTCAGGTTGACAGAAGCACTGATAGGCTCGCATTTGGTCTTTGCTTTCTTCATTTCGGCAGCAGAGAATACAGTGATAATGTAGGAGACCTCCTTCGTCACTGGCCCGGGGGCTGGATTATGACTGGCAATGGTACCTGGCTAATGATCAATGTAAAACCCTGAGTATATGCGTGAAATTATGTGAACATACCTCGTTTTTGCTTCTTTAGAATTGTCAGAGGAGGTGTAGGATCCTTTGTGGTTGATTGGGTGCAGCAGCCACGTCAATTTCATCCAACTTGTCGTTCTCAGTGTTGCCGGCCTCCGGGTCATTGTCAACCTCCATCTGGTCAAGTGCATCAAGAATGGTACTAATGTTGCGAGGGTGCAGATCCTCTTTGTCAGAGCTGCTATCTAGGTCTTCCTCAAGCATGAGAGCCAGATGGTTATGTGCTGATTGTTGCAGCATTGCAGTACATAGGTGTAAGATGTAGTACTATCACTAAAAAGTTAAGTTTCCTAATTGAACGAAAAAAAATGACGCGACTGCCAACATATATGCAAACAGCTGTAAACATTCTTACAATGGTGTATCTGTAGATGGACAGCTTGCTATATTCCTGTACACCTGTGTCACAGGACTTTCAACTTGCCATCACAGCAAATGATTCCAGCATTCCCCTGATACAATCTCAAGGTAATTCTCCTATAATTCATTTCATTATGATATCTAACTTTGTGTTAGATACTTCAGGCATTTGGTTTTTTTTCTCTCTCTGAAAGCCAACTCTATCCTATGCACTTAGACTCAAAGGAAGAGCACAAGATAGGGCAAAGCAAATTCTATAACAATGACAACAAACAAATGCTATAATGACGGCAGCGACAAACAAAGGTTTATTCAATGGGTAAAAACCCTGCAGAGGTTTTAGGCTGAAACAGACTGTAAGGACCTAGCAGAAAGGACAAGTATGAGCTGTGTATCCCAAAAATTAAGGAGCCCGTTGACACAGCAAGCACATGCTTGTCCCCCAACCAAAAGGAGAAAGGCGATGTAGAAAACTTACTGAAAGTTAACATGGTGGAGGTATTGCATAGCACATGGAGGGTTCTAAGACCAGCATATCTTGAAGATATGGTGCAAGCACCATGGCATGTTGTCGAAGATAGAGTATGAGTATGAAGGTGTTGCTACTCCAACACCCCATCATGTTGATGCTGTCAAAAGGTATGCCACGGAGAAGGTCCCAATTGTAACTTGGAAGCTCTCGAATTCACACAAGCCATTCCTCGTCTCACTGCATCATTAACCAAACACAGTTGGGGACATGATAGAGTGCATATGTTGGCAGGTTTTTGGGGAGCACTCATGTTGCACCGCTACTGGAGTTTGGACGACCCTCTTGATAGACGTTCTCTGTTGATAATGTATTAGGAAGAACAAAGACATGCCTGGCATCAAGCCATTCCCCTGCCAGGGGGCACTTGGGACATTTCCATAATTGATGATGCTGAGATTACTCGCACTTTGGACCATCTCTATCATGAAGACAGAAGGCGCAAAGATCACGATTTTGACTACCAGGTTAGCCTAGCCTTTCCAGTGTCAATTTTCACTTCACTGACTTTATCTTGCCCTTTCTTTACGTGCTTTCATCCTGGTGGCCTTATTTCATCTAGGACACACGTTCATTGTGTTTTACCTCTGCATTTGCATTCACTTTGCATTTCTTGCATTTGCATTGGGTCTCTGTGTCTTTGTGTTTGCATTTGGATATGTCTGTGTTGGTGTGTGTTAGTGTGTTCGCAAGGTCCATGGATGGAAGACAACACTTTTGCTCAATGTTCAAAGTGTTCAGGCTGTTCTCCAGGATCTTTCCAGTTGCAGCATACTGCGGAGTGTAAGCACTCGGCTTCACCTGGGCAGTCTACATGAACCCAGTCCTCTCGCAATCCCCATGCTTTGAACCATCACATGGGTTTTCAGGATGGTGCACATGGACAGCTCTCCCCCACTGTGTGCACCATTTGTCTGGGGAGTCACACCCACAGCTTCATTGACTGCAATGCCAAGTGTCCCTGGAACAAGTCCCACCCTACACTCGCCAACAGAGTCAACAAACAGCTACTATCATGTTCCAACAACCAGCCACTCTGCCTCGACTGGCAGAGGAGCTGTGGATGCAGCAATCACTCGCACAACGAGCGACACGTCTGTACCAGTTGTCTTTCCACCATGCATGGATCTTAACACTGTTCTCGAGCACAAAAAGTCGTGCCCAATTATGCCTTATAATTCTTCCTCCTGGGAACATTTGCTTCACTCTCATGATCTCCTCCATCATTACCCAGATATCCCGCTTGGTTTGTGCAAAGGTTTCAATCTGCACCTTCCTTCACTGCACTCCACTCAAACCCCGCCTAATAGTATTTTAGTTCTTCAGTATCATGATGTGTTCTCAGCCATTTTGTCTCACGAGCTGGACACCGGTCAGTACATTGGTCCTTTCACTCATCTTCAGCTTGTGGATGCTGTGGGGCCCTTTCAATCCTCGCCCATATCAATCATTCCCAAAGCTGGGAAAGCTGGGAAGTATTGTGTTTTTCAAAACTTCTCTTTCCTTGATATTCCATTACTGGCTCATCCAATACCATCCATCAATTCCACGGTTGACTCTGACAATTTCCTGTGTATGTGGGGGACATTCAACACAGTTTGTACCATCATCCGTGGTCTCCAGCTGGGCTCTCAAGGCGCCACACAGGACATGGCTGAAGCTTATCGCACTGTTCCATTACACTCTTTGCAGTGGCCAGCAATGGTGGTCCGTTTGTCAGAGGACGCCTTCTGCATTGACACCTGCACCGGCTTTGGCATGGGGCCATCAGCTGGGGTTTACGGTCATGTTGCCGACGCTGGGGTCGACTTATTGCAAGCACAAGGTCTTGGACCACTCGTCAAATGGGTCAATGACCACCTATTTTTCTGTGTCTGCAAAGAGCACCTCATTACTTACAATCATCGGTGTTTGTTGGTTCATGCTTGCCTGGCTTGAACAGGCCAGCGTCAGAATGGTGGTCATCTATGATACAAAGGTGATGAATTTAGTGACGGTTCATTTGATGAGTTTACTGAAGACTGTGGTTCCCTGCTCTGTGACTTGTCTTACTCTTCAGTTTGCTCGTGTGAAGGCGATAGCAAATTTGCTTACGCCTTCTGCGACATTGACCGTGCGTCCTATGATATCGCTATACCTTGGAAACCGACAAAAGACACCCCATTCAGCTTTCAAGTCATGTATATCGGTTTACTGTGGTGCCTTGTGTCGCTCACTGTGGCGTTGGCGGAAGGAAAAAAAGAGAAGTACTCTGCCGCCATCACGGCTTGGTCACTGGATGCTACCCATGTCCTACTTGATGTTCAAAAGCTGCACGGGAAACTTCTTCATGCCTGCCTCGTCCTTCCTGCTGAACAAGTGTACCTCACCTCACTCAAAAGTATGCTCAGAGTCTGTAGTGCGAGTCCATTCATGCCATATCACTCTGTCCGTCATCTTGACAAAGACCTTAAGTGGTGGTCTAAACAACTCTCTTTACCTTTTGTCGGTTGGTCAATCCTACACCCCATTCAACTTGTCGATGCTCGGGCCTTCTCAGATGCCAGCTCCACCATTGGAGTTGGAATTGTTATCGATGGGCATTGGCGTGCCTGGTACCTATGGCCAGGATGGCAGACACTCAATGGAGAACAAGACATTGGCTGGGCAGAAGCTGCTGGTTTTGAACTTCTCATCCATGCCCTCCTGCGGGCCTAATCTGGAAGTTCACAGTCTCACTTTGGGGTCCATTGCAACAACAAGGGTGTCATTGATGGTTGGTGCAATGGACGGAGTTGCAACAAGGCCACTAACCTTGTTTTCAGGAGGGTCCAACATCTCCTGGATTCCCAGGACAATTTCTCCTACATCCATCTCCGCTATGTTCCCAGCCAGGACAATCCAGCAGATGGGCCTTCCAGAGGCATCTTCCCCCTGAGATGTTTCTTGCTCCCACCCATTACTCTCCCTGGAGATCTTAAGAAACTCCTCATCTCTGCCATTTAACCTGGGCACTTCACAGATGGACATGGTGGCTAGTCATTTGCACACTTGCTTGACAGGAGAAAAAGTAAGACTTCCAGCAGCCGCACCACTCTCGTCTGCGAGGCCACATGCTGTCTGCACTCCATGTTTTGCTAATTCCCTCCTCTACTGTTGCCCGCACCCACAGGTCCACCATGTCCATATGCCGCCAGTTTGATGCCTTTGCTATCACCTTTTCATCCACATTGCCTCGCACATGATTGCTTGTGCTTGTGGGTACCTGCGACCAAGCACTCAGGCATTGATCGTGCTGGAGCGCTGGTTCCAGTCTCCAAGGCCGACCTCAATAGAATTCTCCTTGTCATCTCTCACTCCCACGCTCCCAGCACATGTGAAACTTATGGATTGGGGCTCTTAGCATACCACATATCTTGCAATACTCAGGGCATTTCCGAAGATCAGTGCTGTCCAGTGCCACCTGTTCTACTTCTAGCCTTTGTCGCTGCCTGTGCAGGGGTGTATGCGGGTGCCACACTTGAAAATTACTTTTATGCAGTCCACGCCTGGCATCTCCTTCATGGAGCACCTTGGCTCCCTAATCATGCAGAATCATCCCTCGCACTGACTGGTGCTGCAAGTAGGCTCCTTTCACAGTGGAGCTCATCGTCAAAATCCAGAGTGTCCTGGATCTGTCCAAACCGCTACACGCTGCCATCTTTGCGTGTCTGACCACTTCATTTTTTACCATTGCTCGCACTGGGGAGTTTATGGTACCTTCTCTTGCCAGCTTCCACACCGACCCCAGCGCCCACATCAAAGTTCATGACATTCATTATGACCAAGATCAGAACAGTTTCAGAGTAGTAGTCTTTGGCTTGCCACGGACCAAGACATCTGCAACTGGAGAGGAGTCTGGACTAGTTGATCCCCAAGTAGCTCTCTAACAGCACCTCGCCATCAATCAACCTCCCCCTTCTGTCACTGTCTTCAGTTGGCGTCATGTGGGAGGTCTGAGGCCTTTGACAAAGTCCACATTTCTTGCCTGTCTGCAATCTGCCGGGGATCAATTAGGAACTGGAGCACTAAAAGGTCATGGAATTTGAATTGGGGGCACTTTGTGGGTACCACAGTTGTTGAAGGCCATGTGGTGCTGGCCGGCATCCATGTGGTAGAGCCATCTGCTGCCTTGTTGGGCACCATCCCTTTGTCATCGGTAGCACAATAGATTAAATGTGCATCCGCTATACCTTTGTTCGTCCAATAGTAGATCTCTACATAATGCCCTTTCTCAAGCTTCTGAAGCGTGAAATCCGCTTTTAGATAATATTATAAGATGGCAGGAAGGAACAGTCATAATTCTTTTAGGCTAGAGTTACCCATACCACTGCTGATCCCTAGGAGTACATGAGTGCATATCATAGCAACAAGGGAGGGCATGCAAACACAAACTATCTACTGACTTGATGGATAATAGACACTACTTGGGTCTGGCACAAGGCTCCTTGAGCTTCCTCAATGCTCCCATAGACGTGAGACCAGTGTCACTCAGAATAATATACACAACTATACTGGCTTCATTTTCAGGGTGCGAGAAGTAGTTGACCATGTCTAGAATGTCCTCCACTGAAAACCCTGGATCATGATGAACAATGTGGCTTATACCAAATGAGAGATAGGGCCAGAGTTTGGTGAGCATTGTGGAAATGCATGCAGGAGGTTTCAGCAAATGCCTTGCTTAAGAGTCTGTTCGGATATGCACATTTGGCCAACTTAAGGCCAACTTAAGTTGAGAATTTCAGCTTTGTCATGATAGCTTTGTCATGATTTGTAAGATGGTAGATGTCACGTTCGCCCATTGATGCGCTGATAAGGACATCACACTCGCCACCATTGACACCATGAATACCAATGACCCTACCCCTGATAACGTCTCATATGACTTAACTGACAATGCTACTGTCAATAAAAATCTTGAGGGTACCACCATGGTCAACACAGATGATGAAGAAGAGCATCATCTGAAGCACATCATGAAGATGTTCTTTAGTGCCTCTTGTGCAGCCATAGTAATTTCAGATGCTGCCTCACAAGCCCTCCAACTCTATTCTCGCTCTCACTATGAGAAACAGCCATATCACACCTCTGATCTTACAGGAATAGGTTGGGTCAATGAGCTACTTACAGGACATCCAGATCGTATACGATGTGAACTTGGTGTATGTCATCACATATTTTATGTACTATTATCTCTACTTCGTGATTCAGGATGCCATGATTTGAAATTTATATCACTTGAGGAGCAGCTAGCTATTTTTTTGTATGCTATTGTAACAGGGCTCTCTACTCATCACCTTGGTGAACGATTCCAATGCTCCAATGATACAATATCGAAGTATGTAAATACTGGCATCTTGTCATCAAACTCACTGAATTTTTAAAGGTATTTCAAACACATACTCAATGCATTCGCATCCCCCCCCATCTATCAGTGGTATGTTTGGCTACCTGGCGGAGATGACCAAATCCCTCTGGAGATCCTTCAAAATCCAAAATACTATCCCTACTTCGCCGACGCTATTGGCGCTATCAACGGTACCCATATTCCTTGTCACCCTGACAGCAAAGGGCACGATGCTGCTCACAATCGCAAGGGTAACTTGACTCAGAACTGCCTCATTGCTTGCACATTTAACATGTCATTTTTATATGTCTTGAGCAGTTGGGAGGGGTTAGCGGCTGATGCTCGTGTCTACTACGGTGCTTGGATCAAGGACTTCAACATCCCCCCCGGAAAATACTATCTTGCAGACACGGGATTTGGAGCCTGTGATGAGTTACTCGTGCCATATCGCAATGTACACTATCACCTAGCTGAATGGGGCAGGGGCCGTCTCAAGTAATTAGAGCCCTTACAATTGCCTCATTTTCATACTGACATTTTTTAGGCCTTGTAACCACAGGGAGTTGTTTAATCTATGGCATGCCATGGCCTGGAACATTATTGAGCGCATTTTCGGTGTGCTCAAGAACCGCTTCCGAATTCTTTCCCTCCTGCCTTTCTACCCCATGAGCATCCAAGCTCGTATCCCCCCTGCATTGTGCCTGGTGCACAATGTCATCCAGGTCCACGACCTGCAGGACATGATGGACTATCGCCAAGTCAAGAATGATGTTGGTGGGCCTGAGCATGACATTGGCACACTTGCTGAGGGTCCTCCCTCTGATGAGGCTCATACTCGCGCACATGACCGTCGTGACACTATTGCCCATCAAATGTGGGCAGACTACAAAAGGGTGAGACAGGAGAGAGGCGAGTCTGTTGTAGAGGATGATCTTGAATAATACCGAAGTTTACCATTGATTTTTGTAACTGATCTCACAATGTATGTAGAATTGATGTTGAATTTCAGTCTACATAAGCCTAGTAAGAAAAGCGCTACACAAATGAAAATTGTGATACAAGTACATGAACTATTTACTATACTTGACCAAAAAAGCTTGTGGATACTGTCCTTTTTGATTGTGAGGTATGAATCAGCAATAGAAACATCGGATTGAAAAATGTTCGATGATAGCAACCACCTCATGGTCCTCTAGACCCTCATCTTGAAGCTGAAGGATAGCTCTCTCCTTGTGCAGAGGGGCTGGATCCACAGACTGCGGGATGGTGCAGGTGTGCTCTTCCAAGGTGTTTGTAGCGCAATCAAAGGATGACGTCAGACCCTTTGTGAGACCCTGGATCTCACTGTTCATTTGGTGGACAGCTTCAGGCATGCTGAGGCACACAGATTTGATGGACCCTCCTGACACCGATTGACTGATTGACTTGGAGGACAAATGAGCATTTGTGAAGCGTCATCACGGTCATCGACAGCTTTGCACTTGCCCTTGTTTGCAGCCGAAGCGCCAGCACCCGAAGTATGCACAGAAGATGCGCCTGGTGTCGAGGGAGCAAAGGGAGGCTGCTTTGCGGGATTGAAGAAGGAGGGGGGTGGCATCATCAAGATGTCGCTATCCACATCAACATCACCACCGGTACCGTTCTCAAGCCTCTCCAGTGCTTGGGACTGCTCCAGTGTGTCAGCTTCTTGAAAGCTGAAGGCAGCTTGGGGAGTCACACTAGCAGATTGCAGCGAGTCGGAGGCAGATTGTAGCAGAGGGTGATAGGCATGAGTACCATGTGCTTTCGATGGTATGATGTCGTTCATTTTTTCATAAAGCGGCCACCCCTTGTTTCTGTAGCCCTTTGCAAGGGGTATTTCCTGGATGATGAAATAGTTAGTAGCAGTAGGAAGGAACATTCAATAGGTACATACTTCGATAAGATCAGTCCATACAGACTCAGACTCTGGCCTGATATTGGTGCCAAGCTCATTGCTCCATGATATACCCAAAAAGTTCGCTACACGATCAACGACGTAAAAGGTAGCACGCATCTTACATATTATTAAGGTAGGGCTCATACAAAACCGACCAACCATGACCTAGTGTGACCTAATGTGACTATGCAGTGACTCCGGTAGCAAAAGCACTAAAATGGAAGCCAATGCCAGAGAAACAGCGCTACAGGTGCTAACTTGAAGGCGTCGGATGAGATTAGATTAGTAGGATACTGCTATGTACATACTATGCCTCCTGTAGGTAGCGAGAAATGATTAGTGAAATAATGATAATGGTAATACTATCATTATTCATGTAGCTATGCAATTTGCTTATCATCAAGTTCTTTCAGTATGCTGTCAGGCAGGGTTCGATGACCTTGGTATTTTCTATTAGCCCATGCCGCTTGCTTTCTGCTCAAACCTCTTTGATATGCATCAAGGAAACGTAAAGATTGATTGGAAAAGCTACAAGTCATTGGTAAGTATTTAAACTCCTTCTGGCAATTCAAAAACAGTGATGCTCACTGACGCATGCACTCAATGTGTCAGCTAACATACATTCTCTTTGTTAGCATTGTGCAGACCCTCTTGACATCCACATCAAAGATTTGCAATACTGGCACGGGTTCTCTTGTTGCTTTTGGGCATTTTGCCACTGATGTGGTATGACTGTAATTGGCAACTGGTGGACAGTGTCACAGCATGTGTACTATGTTTGGCCTAAAGACATGTATAACATCAAAAACTTCCACTACATCTACTTTATCACAATTCTAACTCCTGTGAACTGTGTCGGATAGCCTTCTCAACAATCCACAGGAGTCGGTTTTTCTCTCTTTCATGAACCTCTTGAGTCTTTGTCCTTTCTGTGTTTTTGTCACACTTTGTATACTTTGTCACGTGATGTTGGTCGGTTTTGTACGAGCCCTACCTTGGCACAAGGGGGTAGAGGGAGTGCAAAAAATACCCTAGTCCATTTTTGATGACAGCCATCAGCCGTTTTCATTGCACCGCTTGTAGTGGTGTGCGCGACATTGATGGTGGCCTGTGCCCAAAAGGTTTTGTCGAAATTGAGTCCATCGCCCCCTTTTGCTTTATGGGTAGCGACGTAGTCGAGGAGGTGTGACTCATCAGCGCTTGACCACTAACATCTTTCAACTTCCTGGGCTGCTGATCCAGCACGTTCTTCTCATCTGTCGCCTTCTTCTTCACCATGGAGGTATATGATGGTAGTGAGAGGATACCACCGGGTTGTGAATGAGTATTATGGCTGGACTTGGAAGCTCGAGTTCGAGTTCAAGTTGCTGGCATGTTCGAATCAGTTGATATCCATGTCATCTCTTGATATTGATTGTCACACTGATGGTCACACTGAGCCTGTAATGACAAAGCTGAAATTCTCAACTTAAGTTGGCCTTAAGTTGGCCAAATGTGCATATCCGAACAGACTCTAAGTCTCCTACAACACTGACAAGCTTTGTCATTGCAGCACTGGGTTTATGTCTGTTTGATACCATTATAGATGTCTCAGATGCAGAAACTGGGTCTATCACCTAAATCTCCCACACACCAGAGTCCACTGCCTCAATTTCCCAAAAGTGGTACCTGAGCCTCCAAAGCAAAGCCTACCAAAGGCAAACACAGATGGCCCATCCAAAAGAGAATCATCATTAAAGGCAAGAATCATATTCTAGCTGCTATGATGGAGCATGAAGAAGATGCAGACAAGGACAATATCAATGATTTGCTTCTAGCTGATAAATTTGTCAAATCCTGCTGACCCTTTTTGTCATCTTTGTGATGGAATACAGTGCCTGCAAGTGCAAGCGCTTTTGCAGCACCACGTTGAGAGACATGCAGTGCACGTGCTTGTGCAGACGAGGATCCACCCAATGCTGCGGCTGTGTTGTCACGGTTCATCAACTCATCAACAAAATTGGGCCGTCGATGCTGTGATGAGCCCACCAAGACTGCATGCGAGCATTACCGCCCTTGACAGCATTGAGGTCCTTGTGCATGCAGCACCCCTGCCCAAATGAAGAAGTCGACAGATTCTTTGGCCGACTTGGTGAGACCATCAAACTTCTCTTGAGCAATTGTCAATTTGAGCTGAAGGAGGGCCTCAGATGAGCGTAGATGTTGCTCTCCAGCAGTCAGGGCTTCCCAAGCTTCTATCCCACCAGCAGCTGCCATTACTCCTTTGGTTGTCTGCCATAACAGGGCTACAACATCATCAGGGGGTAGAGCGGCCAGTGCACGCTCACCATGCACTTCTCTCTCACACGTCCGCTTCCAATCGGAGAAGAGGCAGACAAGTTTCTTCTGGTCCTCTGCATGATCTGTCAACATTCCCTTCACCTTGCTGACAACCTCCCTTGGGTCCACTACAGCTTTCTCACCAGCCATGCATGTATTGTACATGTTACACATGTCATGTAGCACGTCCTTCCAGCCTTGCAGTTGGGTTTTGCTGGTATGATTGACTTCATGCTGGATTCCCACAAAGCGCGTGACTCCCTCGCCACCCAGGGAGGTATATGTGATGTGGTGTGATTGGTAGTTGATGTTTTTGTGACTCGTGCCATCACCACTCAATGTGACACCTTGATACTTCAATTAATTGAATTGTCTTTGATACCGCATCAATTAGTATGCACCATTTACTTTCATCATTTCATCTACCATCTGCACATTTGCTGCAACATCTGCTTCCTGCAGCACATGACCAATGCTGCGAGTACTAACATCTCCTTCTACAGCAATACTGAGGCAATCTGCGATAACACCAAAGACACCTCGAACACTTGATACTGGTATGTTGTGTCTTGCTACGACCAAGAATACAATTGGATTCGAAATTCATGCCATTGTCCCCCTTCAAGTTTTAGCAACTGGTGATGTGTTTGAGCTGTAACGGTAGATACATTATGTGACCATCCATTAACGCCTAACTAGTGGTAATCCCTGTATAGACTAGTCACTGTCGGAGATTGAAATTGGCAGGGTGTTGCCCCTCCCCACTACTAGCCATTGACACAATGCGACACAAGACAACAGACCTCACATGCCATCCAAAAATGCAAAGCGGAAGGCATGAAGTCATAATCTATAATCTGGAGATACTGGCAAAAGCTATCTGCAGGCTAAATTAAAATCTTCAGGTTTGCAATCTGAGCTCAATGTTTTATTGATGCTTATGACAAAGGACTCACAGGCACACAGGTGACAGGCAGCATGGGCTATCAAGAAGTACCATAGTCACCAAGTTCTCTCAGACAGTATAATGCATGATTTCAACTCTACTCCTCATTTATTGCTTTGACTTTCCCAAAATTTTCAAATTTTCAAATTATCATTACAAATGCACATCTTTAATCTTACATTGTTGTGTATATACTCTACATCTGCCTCGCCCGTAATTCTTCAATGTCTACACTTGCTGCATCATAGTAGTAGTGTTCTGTCACTGCTGTTAGTTGGTTCCCGCTGTCTCGGCCAAGTTTTGGCAGAGACTTAACTTTGCATGTCACAGAAAGTCACACTCATGTGACATTGTATGGATTCACATGAGGCCTACCTTAACATTCAGTTCATTTGCCAAATGAAGTCACATGCTCCCATATTTTTTGTCCATTGTCTCTTTATTTGTCATTGAATCATGGCATTTGTTAGTAAACATATGGTTACTTTGTGTAGAACAAGACATTAACACATAAATACTTGAAAACCAAGTCAGCTTCATGCTACTGAGAAGGTGTGTCTGGTAGAGTTACATGATCACTGCCTCCTTCTCTGCTATAGACCCTCTGAAAAAGGTTAGGCTGAGTAATAGCTTGACAGGTCTTACAACTTGCAGGAAGGTTGACAGTAATACTGCCACCTCACCCTGTACAACCCAAACAATACATTTATACAGTCCTGTCACAACTGATTCCTTGTCATAGTTTCCAATCATAAGTAGGGTATTCAGGGTCTTAGATTGAAATAAGTGGTGGTGAGTCTTAGTAGAGTTTGCATACTGCCAAAGCACTTTCTCTGACCTCTACCAGATAAAGAAAGCATGTGTAGGAGGTAGGTGTTAGATAGCATGTCTGTGATGTTGACTAGCTATATTAGAACTTTGTCATTGTTCCATGAAATATCACTATCTTGAGAGCTCTTGTAGAGTATGCCCTGGGTACATAAGGTTCTGTTTGGATAGACAAATTCAATATTTACACCATATGATCCTGCCACATGACCTACATGAGACTTACCAGTTCATCTGGGAGATGTCAGTGTAGAGACTCACACTTTTGCAGGCCTGTAGTGCCTATATTGCAACCTATGTGCAGACAGCTTGCAGCACAAACTCATGGCATCATTCTCTATGCTATCCCTAGCTATTGCTATATGAAGCGACACTTTCCCACACCTCACGTGATACATGCATGACTTTCTCACATTTAGTGATGCATATGTGTGTGCGCTTTCCTGCACTTCATCATCCATCATCCAGGAGCATCTATTCATTGTCCAGCAAGTCTCACAGGTATGTATTTCACATTTATATTCATTATTGCACCATATTTCATCATGGACCCTTACTTACATACATCATTACATACCTTTCTCATACTCGCTTTGGCTCCACCTCACTTAGCGAGATATATAGGTCCACACTTTTTGCATTTTCCCTCACCTTATGTTAAGTTTGTTTCCCCCATCATGTTAGCACTCAGTAGCCATAGTTAGATACTATTGGCAGTCACATTTATCATCCTCATATCAATCAGTCTTCATCTACCTTTAGTCTCTATTGTATCCCATGCTTTTACACCTTATGCACGCAACTTTCCCATGCTTTGCATGTCCTATTGCACAAGTCACTGCATGACTAGTGGATTTGTTGTTCTTTGCTTCCCCTTGGATTAAATGTGCCTGCTTATGGCAAGCACAGCAGCCTAGGCATAGCACCAAGATTAACTGTATCCATCTCTTGAGCCCC
Source organism: Suillus placidus (assembly GCA_016628565.1). NCBI lineage: Eukaryota > Fungi > Basidiomycota > Agaricomycetes > Boletales > Suillaceae > Suillus > Suillus placidus. The sequence goes on along the minus strand of JABBWD010000259.1, from coordinate 1,318 downwards.
CTCCCATATTCCCAGCTTGTGAGCAGAGTTGTGTCTTTCCTATACTGGGTCAAAGCAGTCATAGGTATCAGTTGTATAGTGGCACAAGTATCAGCCCTGTATCACAACCTCTTTTTAACCCACTGTGCCAAGATTCCATATCACAGATCTGCCTTAACAGGTCAGGCATGGTCCTTCAGGTTGGTGACATGGAGGGGGCTCATCGGGCTTATGGAGTACATGTGCCCTCTTGACCTCATCATGAAGAGCAGCAATAATGATGTCATGGAGCTTATCATAGGGTGCAGCAATATTATCGGATTCATCACTGGAAGAATAATCTGAAATCCCTGTCATAGGAGAGAGGGGGGAGATGGAGGATGTGGGGCTAAAAAACAGACTGATAGTATCATCATTGTCTGAAGTAGAAAGCGAGTCCAAGTCAAAGTCAGTATCAGACTCAAAGTCTGACCAGTCATTAAGGATATCCTGATATTGCAACTTGGCTAATGCAAGCACAGCCTATCAACAGTATTCAAGATGTCTTTATGTGTGCAGATTGATAAGACATGGTGCTGGAGAATTCACTGTGTGATTTCTTATCAGCTTGTCTGATCTCCAACTGATTTGTCGGATTTTAAATCAGAGTTTAAATAGCTGCCACCATCAGTGTACTGACTTGTTGACCTCCACCAGACCATTACTAACATCTGCCAAGCCTTTGTCAACAGCCATCTCAGCCATCAATAGCCAATGCCTCACATGCACAGAGCCATACTTGATCCCTGTTCATGCAAGTTCTGATCCCCACTGAACCTATAGTGTGGTGGTTGAACCTGGTTTGAACACGAACCGGACCTCCCGAACACCTTCAGCGACGTTCGGTCCAGAGTTCAACCAAACAGCTGAACCTGAACAGTGGTTGGTTTGGCATTGGGCCAAATTTGCCACTGAACCGGACTTCTGCAGTTACTCACTCTCTCTACTCGTGTTCCACAGGCTTTCAAAAACACGCTCTCAATGCATCCAATGCATGGATACAAAGTCAACCCCAAATTTCTCATTTGAGGGCTTTTTATTATCAATTTGTTTTTATGCTCATGACTCAAAAACATCTGTTGACTATGCATCTCGTTCATCAATTATTCAAGCTATCAAGCTCTGTGGTGTCTAAGCTGATCAACATCAGCCGAGCACCCTCCCACCCATCCGTTTCATTCATCAATTACCCAAACTCCAGCATAAAGTGACTACCGGCTGCCCAGGCACCCAGCTCCAGTCCTAAGTCTCAGCCGGCCCCCTCTTGATATGCAAACATTGTACCTCAGCTCCTCTAGCA
>JABBWD010000258.1:0-25272 GCA_016628565.1 Suillus placidus | reverse complement strand
AAGCCAAAGCTAGCAGTCCCTGCTCGTGAGTCAACTCCATTCCCCTTGCTTACCAGTCGCTCATCTGACTTTACCTGCACGTCTTATGCCAGTCTGCACGTGCCGAGTCACATGCCCCAAGTGATCTTACAGAATCCGAAGATTCTGAGCCTGTCCAGACCGCGATCAAACGGAAGGCCAAAAAGGTAAGTCCTGATGATGCCGGATTTTGTATTAAATCTAATGATCTTGATCCGCAGGCTGGTGGCCGTGCAACAAAGCGCAAGGATCGCGGACCAGCGCCAACGCGAAAAAGTTCGAGGAAGTAGGCATCCCCACCTACTAATGCATCCATGTCGCACGTCACGGTTTCCTTTTATCTGCATTGCTCGCATTCCTGTTCTGGTATCCGTTCTCAATTAACCACATTCGCATACATAGGCTCGGAACGATACACTCAATTGTATTTCACTACTTTGTACTATTATAATTGCAATGCAATGTTTTATTATGTCATAACACAATTGTAATGTCTGATCAATCTGAGCGAAATTCAAATGCATTGTGTACATAGCAATGTCTGATATAGTGGTACACTAGTTAATGCCAGACTTGTGTCATATGGCAGTGACGATGTTAGAAATTGAGTTTCCGAACATTGTCTGACATTGAGATCATGCGCCGGATACATATGACAGGTATTGTAGCTCCGACATGGCCATATATACCCATGTCTGAATTGTGTAATTTTGGTGATGTAGAGATATTCAGAAGATATCTGTGATTGGACTACTTTTGGAACTTGGACCTGAAAATGTCCAAGCTCTCATCCACGTATTTCAGGTCATTGCGGCCCTATTTCACAGGTCGCAGCATTCAATGCCAACGTCAATCTATATGCATGCGCCCTAAGACGGTCACAGCACCTGGCAGACGTTGTTTCACGTCGGGGGCACGAGATAGAGCTGCTGTCGGGGTGTGCTTCTTCAGCTCATCTGTTGTTCTCTGTTCACATTCTTGCATTTGATCCCAGGTCTTTACGCCAACGGCTGCAGCTCTATTCGTTGCAACCGGCGTTGGATTATTTTACTACTTCCGTTATGAGAAGCAAAAGCTCCTCGAACAACGGCGTACGTGCCGTTCCGCATTCCACTAAAAGCATTTCAAGAAAAAATATTCATACAGAAAAGGAGCTCGAATCTCGAAGCGTCGGACGAGCGCATGTCGGTGGTCCATTCACGCTAACGACTCACGAAAACAAGCCTTTCTCCGATCAAGACCTCTTGGGGAAATGGAACTTCGTACTTTGGATTCACCAACTGTCCCGACATATGTCCCGCTGAATTAGACAAGATTGGCTCAGTCATGACGTCTCTAGGTTCGTGTCCATAAATCACTTCAACCATGACACGCATTTACCACGTTGCAAACACAGAGCAGGATATGGGACAATCTTCCAGCCCGTATTCATCTCCGTCGACCCAGCACGCGACTCTGTCTCTCAATGAAGACATATCTCACAGACTTTCACCCTCATATAATCGGTCTCACAGGTGACTATGCAACCGTGAAAACCACATGCAAAGCCTACCGCGTCTACTTCTCCACCCCGCCTGACGCAGATCCCAAGGATGACTACCTCGTCGACCACTCCATATACGTCTACCTCATGGATCCGAACGGTCAGTTTGTGGAAGCATTTGGGCAGAGCAGTACACCAGATGAAGTTGTTGAGCGGGTAAAGAAGGAAATTTCAGAGTTTGAGAAGGAGACAGGGAGGAAAGTGTAGAACTCCAGCACACAATAGCATCTTGCATTCAGCATATCACACAACTCATCTATCTCGTCGCATTGTTTGGCGTCTCGAAAGCGATTGACATGAAGCGTCCTTAAGAAAGTGTTCTAGATGATAGCTTCAGCAGTCTCCTCTGCTTGCTGGAGTTTCAGTTTTGACATTTTCTTCATCCTCCGCATCATGCTGTAGAAAAAATGAGCGTCATCATTGTGTAGGTATGTGGTTGAAATGCCTACTCGTCGTATTGGCACCTGTTGGGTGTGCATCGGTCAGGCCCTGAACAGATAGAAAAGTAAAGATTTAACTCACTTCTCATAGCCGTGGCGCTCATTCTCGCAAGTCCAGGGTAAATAATAGTTTTCTCTCCGGCAGGTATTCAAAGGTATCAAAAGTCTGAAATATCATGCACAACAGTATTGTGGGTCATACGCTCTCAAGCGGAAGGGTAAATTAAGTAAGTACGTACGCTGAGCACTGGTCTCTCCAAGCCAAAGGCACCTTGGCCGCCTTGAGCTCCTCCTGGGATGCAGTGAGTGATGATGGCATGGAGGTTTTCAAGAAGACGTCCAAGGACTCAAGGAAACGAACGGACTCGGAATGAGGTCGAAGTGGCTGTGCCAGTTGTTATGAGTATTTGTTCGTATGTCCGCCAACATCAAAGTAAGAGCCGTTCGACAAATCGAAATATAACTCAGGGAAAAACACAAGTGAGAATATGTAAACTTAGTACTACTGTCCCCCCTGTTCTTTTTCCTCTTGCTTCATACTCATCTGGATCGCCCGAGCAATTGCCTCTTCTTCATCCATGTCTTCGTCTTGCTCCTCACCCATGTCAACATCATTACGTTCGGACATGGCGAGAGCTTGAGCGAGCATGGCCTCGTCATCCTTGTCTACCTCCGCTGATTCCGTCTGAGGCTGGGCATCGGTAGCTGATTGACGTGTTTGTTCTTCCGCTGCTTGCCGAGCTTGTTCTTCTTCCATGGACATACGAAGGGCCTAAATAAAAAAATATCAACAAGCCTGCTCATTCGACGTCAGAAAAAGCGACGCGCCAGTGCAAGCTCAGGGTCCAAGCTTGGGTCAACACCGAATTCAAAGTTGGCACCACCAGAACCCGATGCACCGACGTCTCCCATCGCCTCTGGTGGTATTCCCCGGTCTTCCGACAGAATTGGGGAAGAAATGATCACATCTGATAGTAGATGTGTACCAGGTGGTATAGACACCAAATGTCTAAAAGACCAGTCAATCTACGCACACATTCTGACGAGGTGACACTCACGAGTTATCGCTATTAGCTGTATTGTCTACGAAAGCCTTGAGGACATTGGTTTCCTCCTCAACGCCATCACCAAACGCAACAAAGTCAACAGCAACATTGTTCTTCTTCAGTCTCTTTGCGAGCTTCACCATTTCCCGTTCATCTGCTCCCTGACCTTGTAACGGAGATCCAACAAAGACTATTATCCTCTGGCGCAGATTCTTGTTCTCTCGATGTTTGAGGGCGAGCTGTGCGATGTTAATGGCAGTAGGAATGTCTATTGATCCGCCAATCTTGGATGATGTTACATGCAAGGCCTTGATTATCTGTCCAATGTCTTTCGAATGGGTCACGAGAACCTCAGGCCTGCAAGAGATATTAGCAAACGTAGTTTGCGCACATAACCGACTCGTACCCTTTGTTAGCCATTGTCATGACGCCAACAGTGTTCTCTGGATTTGAATCAATCTTGGTCTGGAAGATGGTCTTGACAGCATCAGACTGGGCTTCGAAGCGTGATGGGATATAATCTCCATTGCGCATGTATTCTGAGTTGTCGATTATCATCATCGTTGCCTCGAGCGGCATCTTGAGCGAATGTAATTAAAGGAAGGAGATATACGTGTTGGTTGTGGATCGTGAAAGCGCGACGAGCAGTGACGCGGTCTGCTAGAAAGCTGTCGTCTTCATTCGGAACCCTAACCACAAGGAATGCTGGTTTGCTTAATTTGCTGCACTCCTTTGCATTCGACGACATAGACGATCTATGGCACGACTTCCTTCCTTCTGCCGCACTGGCTAGGAGGAAACTAATCGGCGGTGTCATCATATGACAAGGACTCGCGCGTGTTCAGCCCGATGTCACAAGTGTTTGGCATCTGCTTCACTCCACAACACTCGGCTCTCGAGCTCCTTTTAGGTCGCGCTAGGCCTGAGTTTTTACCCGTACGCTCAACCCAACAATGCAGAGTTCAGATTCTCGTCCTCGACTTCAATCTTAAGTGACTCCCAGCCCAGCGAACACCGAAACCATTCAAGCGAGCTAGACGAGTTCTATGAAGTCTAGGACACAATCGTTCGCTCACCGGAATCGCCTCATTTGGCGCCGAGTTAAGGCCATTTTGGAGGCACTCATTCTGTTTTCCCTCCCAACCGGGTACCTAGCTTTCTATAACACTGTTAATCACAGTACCGTACCACTCAAATCTCTGGGACCGTATTCAATCACACCGAACCACTTCGGTTTGTCTCGCTCTATTTGCTCACGAGCACAAGTGTTGACGTCCAGTTGTAAAGAACCGGTCAATAGTGCAATTACGATGCTTAAAATTGCTCTTGTCACTCTTGCTCTCTCTGTTTCCGATATCTTATCAGAACAAGTGCGAAGAATTCTTCCGTGCACTTATTCAAAGGGGGACACGACGGGCGCCTCTCTTGCCAATCAATGTCATTTCTAGCCCGTTATCTGGAATCATAGACTCCATTCATGCAATAATGGCTAGGCGATGTTCGCGATTTTTTGTGGTTGCTATTGCTGGATCTCTCATCGCGTTTGTAACTTCGGTCCTTGCACCAACTGCATGTATGTCCTGCGTTTCCTTCCTGCTGAACTCAGTGATATTAAAGATCGCAGCGAGCATGAGTCAAAGTGTCCTTGCCCCAGCGACGGACATTGTATCGAGTTTTCAGGCACGTATTCATGTCCACATTGTTGCATTCCGTGTACTCATATTGGTATGTATGTACAATAAATTAGGCCGAGGGGGTCGGCCAACAGACGGTTGAAGCATCTGTATTGTGGCTCAATATTCCACAGACCGCAGCACGGTACATGAGCCACTTGTCCTAAACTCGACGAACATTGTGATATTGATGTTGGACGTCAATGCAACCGTATCTGCCCAAGCTCAAACTTGGCAGTTTGCGTTACTTGGCATCAGAGAACCGATGAGTCCTTTAGGGTGCGTTACGTTGATTGCGGTGATCAGACTCGCGAGGTGGTTAGCAACGGAATTGGGATTCTGGAAGTCCTTCCTGTTAGACAAGGCAGGTAATACATCATTCAGGGCAATTTACACCCTAAATGCCCCTCATGCTATCTATCACCATGAGCGGTGTTACGGATGCCTGGCCCAGTGAATCGATATGCTGTATCTTTGGGCAGCGATCCTACCGTCTAGTCTAGCTTTCTTTTCGGAAAAGAACAATGTATGACTTGCCTCCGCTAGGGCCACTCATAGTCGTGACCATACTTCCGATCGTCCCCAGCAGTCCACACCGATGATTGTTGTGAGCTGCACGACATCGGTGGCGAAATTGGCAAGGACTCATTGTGCGGCACGATAAGTACTACTAGTCCATATTTGTGCATCTTAGTTGGCCCGTGACTACACTGAGCTCTATATATATACAATCTATGGTTCTTTCCCAACATCTGATGGGCAAACCTGACCGTCTTTCAGAATAGTCCATTTTCCCTTGGTCTCCACCATAGCCAAAAGTTTGACATGTGGTTGATTACGTTAATTCAGATACTATGGCAGTGTCACCCGCAGTCACGGTCGTTGGCACGTGCTGACTGTGGTGCTATATACATAGGAGTCTCTAGGACTACTACATAGGACAGTCCTCTCTTTATTCTCAACTTCCACCATCTTATGGCTTATTCAGACGAGGTTGGTGGTGGACTAGCAGTCCAGTTTATTATCATCATAACCTACAGTCAGTTAACTGATCTGCATGATCCAGGATTCACACCGTCTTCCGGAGGGCATAAAGCGGATTGCATATGATGCTGATACCCAGCAGTACACTTTCCGCGACCGCTCCGGTCAACTTTACCAGAATCCCTCAGGAGAGACGTATGGTGTTCTGAAAGCTGTTTCAGCACCCGCCGCTCCTCGTCGCAGTGTGACCATAACAGGCGAGTTCGTGACCCCACTCGTGATGCCCAATTACTTAAATTACTCCATACGCAGCACGCAGAGACCCTGCCCTCATCCGCGCTCGCTCTGTCAAGCGCCCCGCAAAGACTTTCGACGACTTTCTTCCCCCAGAATATATCACCAACGCAGGGGATTCCAGTTCTGCACCCGACTCTCCCAGCGAAGATATCGCGCGGGTGAAGAGGAATCGTTCGCTGCCAAAGATCCCAAGATTTATGGAGGTCATGCGTCCCCGGGCAATTTCACCTCGCAAGTCGGAAGATGACGAGAAACACCACTTGCTATTCGACGATCGCTCTACTTGTCCCGTCTCATATGCGACTCACCATGATGAGAAAGAGTTGAGTCGCTCAAATTCTAACGCGTCGTCTTTTCTGTCATTGCCTATTATCGACACACACATCAATTTTGAGTGATTCATCTGGTATGAATCGAACCTTTGTATGAATGTCGAAATCATTGTATTACATTTGTAAAACTACTGGACCATTTTCGGGATAGGAAGTAGCAGACAAATCAAGTTCGTTTGACCTGGCGCTGATGCATCGATGTATCTCAGGTAGTGAAGAGCAAGTGAAGAGTCACGTTATATCTCGAGGGAGTGTTTGGTTTGTGTCCACATGGTACGTCACAACCCCAGAACAAAATAAAACAAAATACGACACACCAAACGAACAACGAACAAACAAACTGGCCCACGAATCACGATCGACCAAGACTTTACACCAAATTGAATGAAACTCGTTCTCTCTCAAGGCTTGTTCCTTGACAACAAGATCGAGAGTGGCCTGAGTGGCCCCTGCACAGGTGCGAGCTTTGGATCAGCTTTAATCTCTGTCACACGACCACGCGAGAGCACCCGCGACCCCTTCTCCCTAGCAGCTCTTGCAATGCGCTTGGGAAATGCAGCGCGAACGTCCCTGTGCGATTGGGTGATAGTTGGACCACTAGACGCGTGCTCTTTGATCACAGCTACAGGCGGTGGTGAGATGAGGGGTTTCCCATCAGGGGAGCTCGAAAAGGAACGCTAGAAGAGAGTCGTCGAGCAAATGCACGCACGATAAGGCTGCTACGCACATATGCCTTTGACTCTGCGTCTTCTCCGATAGCCTTGCTCTTCCGTATGCTCTGGGCCCATGTGAAGCGACGCGGTTCTTCATGGTTATAATCATCTCGTGAGTTCGATGCAAAGTGGCTGACAGACTATCGAACGCACCTCTCGGCTTCTTCTCAAACAACTCGTTTGGACAGTTCTGCACCTTCTCCGCATTCTGCTTAGCGTTCCAAGAATTCAGGATCCGGCGATAGATGAGGTAACCAACGATGTATGCGATGCACAAAGCGAGCAGAATGAGCGCTGCGAATGGGAAAACACGCTTGTGTGGCTCGTCCACAGAGGATATGGCAGTTGCGGTAGAAGAAGCGGTGCTGTTCGAAGGGGCCATGGTAGTTGCGTCAGGTGACGGTCGGATTGGCACGTTAGCAGTCAAAGATGCCCCGCTTGAATACTGATGGTGGAGTGTAAGAGAGATGGTGAATATGTGGGTGGCATGTTAATAAGTATGGCTTTGGACTGGAGGCTGACACGAACTGGAGCTAAATCGATTATAGGATGGTGTAGTATAAGTATGCGAAGCCTGTACACAAGATTTACGTCGACATACAATTTTGTACAACGTGATAGGTTGTCTAACCTCATGCTCAAAAAGACATGCCCGATAAGTACTGGGTCCCAGCATGCTCGGTCGTTTCGACGTCAATAGAACGCAAGGTGATGAACTTCAAGCATCGATGAAATATAAATTCAACAGGCGATTGGCACCAAGTATGTAGTCAAGACACAACTATAGTAAGGCTAGGGCAACTAGATAAAATACTGAAGACTAGTACCAGCTAGTACCGTATCATAATTAATGATGAGGCAGAGGGTTGATTATAGCAATACTTCAAGGTAAAAAAGAGAAATATCTAAGTGGGACAAGAAATTTGTTTGCATCCAGGTTGTCCTGCAAACCTTGATGTCTGAAAATGAGTGGGACGTCTACTACTATGCCGATGAAGGGAGCGGTGGTGGTGGGTAAAGATTAGTGGAAATATTAGCTGCTGCTGCGTAAGAATTGAGACCCCCACCCCCCAACTGTAAGGGTGTGAGAGCGTTAAAGGTCGGACATAACTGATCCCATGCATCTGGAAAGCAGTTCAGCTATAGGAATTCAAATTTTCACGGATGACCTACCTGGCACTCGGTTCATATTTGCGCGGGTTTCTGAGGGACTTTCAGCCAGTACCACGGCAAACCCGCTGGATATGCATATATGAAGAATTAGCAAATTCTTTCGCATGAATATTTACACACATACGCGTCGAGGTGCCAGTCAATGTGGCTATTGTTTCAGAGTCAGTACCCTTATTGACAGTTTGATAGAAACGTTGTCGTACCAATGCAAGAACCAGGGGCCAGAATTGTCGGTCACCCATCGTATCACCATTTGTTGTCCTAGGCTGCCAGCGTTTACGACATCGCGGCGAACTGGGTTCACGTAATTGAAGGTACTGTTGCCCGCGCTCTGTATGACATCGAAGGAGTGCTAATGATCTCATCAATACCAGCCATACCATGCCATCGAAGTCACGGAGAACTTACCCCATGAAGATGTATGGGATGCTGGTACAATGTATATCAGATAAGTAAGGGTCAAATGAATGGAAATACGTACGGGTCCACCTGGACCAGTTGTTGACAATGTCAACTCTACCACTTTGTTAGCCTCGAGGGTGATGACACTTCCATTTGGCATCAGGTCAGACGGCTCTTGAGCTCCGCTAAGAATTTGGAGCAGAACAGGAACAGTGGGGGGTATGAATGTGACATTATTGACTAAGAAGTTTCCGCCATCGACGGAAACCTCGAGGTTGAGGTTGATATCTGCCTTCCCATATTCTGGAATGCCGGGAGCACCGGGATTGATCAGAGCATGTAAATTGGTCTCTTGCAATGGGTTCGTGGATGTAGTATTGACCGTAGTCGGGTCGGCCTGTGGGGCGCCTTTGTAGCGTAGGATAGCAGAGTTTATTCCTCCCTCGAAGGATGCATTTGCATAATTAGGGAGATTGCGTATCCAGTAGTTATCTGCCGGTTGGTCGGCTACCAGAACCACAGAGTAGCGCTGACCCGCAAAAATCTGGAGCTGATCTACCACCAGAGGTTCTGTCAGTAGTCCATCCGCTTCGATGACAGTTAAGTTGTGACCATCGATCGAGAACTGGAAGTTGGGATCGCACGACATTGAAATCAGGCGCATGCGATACCGCTTTCCCTGCTCGACACTGATCACAGAGAGATCAGACATGGGTCCGCCAGCATATCGACCGAGTCCATTGACGAGTGTAGAGCTGGCAATATTGCCTATGACGTAGCGCAAGACGGTGGCTTTAGCATGATACCTAGTGATACTACTTTAGTCGGGCAAACCACCAGCGTTCATAAAACTCACCAGTCGGCAAGTGTGATCACGGTGCTTGCTGGCAACACATGATGGTCAGAGGATCAATACAAACCAATTTCGTGCTTACCATCGTCGACGTCGTACATGTGTGCCATAGGGTCGTGAGGATCATAAATTACCAGTGGTCCCCTGAGACCATCACACTGTTCAATAGGTCAGTCCCCTACTGCGTATGCAAGGTTGGAGTGATACTTGCATATTGAACAGAATAATGACTGTGATACCAGAAAGTGCCTGCCTGGTTCGGGGCGGAGAAAGAGTGCAAAAAAGAATGGTTCTGCGCAATGGGGCATTGTGTGACGGAGGCCGACCCGTCGGCATAGCTCGTTCCATTCTGGTAGAGACCGTGCCAGTGCTGCGACAAATAATGTTAAAAAGTTAATTGACATCAATATTGACGATTTGATGCTGCTTACGACACTGGTACTCGTGAACATCGAGGCGTCCGTGAGCTCGTTGGCCACCTCGATGGCAAAGTTGTCTCCCTATTATGAGGTCAGCGCTAGCGCGCGACAAGGAGGTCAACAGAAGCTCACCTTCTGCGCTGCAATCAAGGGTCCAGGGAATACGCCATCAACAAGAGTTGCCCTGTTAAAAAATCAGGAGTGAGCTTTGAAATCATGGCGACAGACTCACGAGCGTCCGAAGCCATCGGGAGCGATGACCTTGTTAGCTATGGTCAGTGTAGTTTTGGGGCCGAGCACAGCGCGTTGAGATGATGGGTAGGACTGTGAACGAGATATTATAGCTGCAGCATTAATTGATGAAATAAGAGAAGCAATTAGAATTGGAATTAGCATGACGATAGAAAGTGCTCTCGCCAGGAGAGTAGTGGGATGTAGAAAATGAATAGAATGAGGAGACACATTCCTCTTCGCAGCTTTTATCTTGCAGCGGTGGATAGCGTTGAGTGTTTTTCTTGAGTGATGATTACCAACGTGTGATCACACGGCAAACAGTTGGTCAGTGACTACATCGCCCCGCATATCTGAATATCAACAGTGTACTGCTCCAAGAGTTAGCAGCTGTCAGCCGACACGTCTCAGAATGTTGGCGCACCGCGAAAACATGACTCAGGTACAACAAATAACTCAGGCGGCCAGACCAACCAACTGACCCCTAGCAGTGCTTGTTAGGTTGTGAGAGCAGTCTGAGGCAATTCTTCAAGCACAGGAAAGAAGGATGCAGATGATTAGCAGTGGCCCCTTGTCAAGCGCACCGTGCGAGAGAACCGGACTAGAATTTGTCTGGAAGAAATGATCACACACTGTAAGAAAGCTGAGCGCTGAGCGCTGACCAGTCCATGTTTCTTGAGAGTGATCAAAGTATATATCGATGGGCATCGGTGTGAAGCAACGTGTAAAAAATGGAATCGGCGAAATTGCGGATGTTTTATTCCGGTATCTAACTGATATTGTCATTGCGATGCAGACGGAAAAGGTGTGAGTGATAAATCTTGTCAGAGCGCGGGACCAGACAGTGATCGGGGAGGAACAGAGCATGTTTTGCCTGGTCTGCAGGTACGTTCCCTTTCAATCACGAACAAGCCTGAATGGGTTTGGGTAACATCGAGGCTAAAGTCAGATTTAGTGGCGATACTACCGTGACCTGCTTAGCCGCACACGTCAGCTTGCTGTAGACCTGAGATACCGACAACGGTCACTTCTTGTGTGGCTATTGCAAGACTGCACACACTGGCATTGGTAGACTAAATTGTATGGGTTAAATTAGCTCGCCACCGAAAAACCGATGCATTTCTTGACAGACCTGAGGAAAACAGTGATCGGGATGACAATTCTGGCGTTGCAAGGGACTGCCACACCCTCATGGAGTGGGACATTAAGTTTATGTTGCGCCTTCCATTGCAAGAGGGAAGGGTTTAGCAACATCATCGTACTGTGCCATGTCATTTGAAGCAAAGAAGACATTGGGACGTCAGTATTCAGAATTTCAGAGCGCTTAGTCGAAGATTGAATATTTCGGAAGCAATGAGTCTGACCTCAAATGGGAATGGGTTTGCCTAAACTGGACTCAAGACGGGAAGTCCTTTAGCTGTCCTTAGTCGACATGCAAAGCATTGCCAACAACTTCAACAAGTGGCTGTCGGGTCGGTTAAAGAGGCATAACAACATAGGATTTTGGCCTGGTTGCCGCGGTGGGTGCCCATCGGGACCTTTGCAGCGGCCGACTGCACACCAAACGCTCAGGTGTCTCGGCACCAAAAAATGAAAGGAGACGGATGATTGTTGCGGCGCGGCCGGGGGCTCAAGTTGTTCCAGGCCGGCTGCAGTGAGCACCAAGGATTTGTCAGCAATGAGAACCCGTTCACAGCGGCCCCTGGCAGTGACGCTGACTGCGGAACGAATCGCACGACCGCAGACAGTTGAGTTATTATTAATTCTGGAAGGAGTCGAGCAGTCCGGAACTTCGTGAGCAATTGGTCTTGACCCACGCTGTTGTCTACTATGACGTTTGCCACATACCAGTACTTGATGTGACAGTAGAACTGAGTGCCAAACAGGGCCTACTTCTCCCTCCTACTAACCACTGTCTTCCCCTCCCACTCATTCAGCCCATACTCCATCCTTGTCATTTTACTTCATTCATGCCTGGTAGCCGATATATCAGACTTGAAGGTGAGTTCCGTCATATTATCATTATCTTAGCATCTATTTTATGATCATCACCAGTAATCAAGGGAAAGAACCTTCGAGCCTTTTCCAAGCGCATTCCTGCGGGTATTTACATATTCATCAATGTCAACTCCCGGAGACGCTGGAAATCGGCCATCAGTGTCTTATCATCTGAAGAATCAGCAGCGTGGGGCGATACTGTGACCTTGTAATGTCCTTGTAATTTCTCCGTCCAATTCGGGAACTGATCTTCGGTTTATAGATCATCCCAGGCGTCACCTGCATTCTCAGTCGAAATCAGGCCGTCCTATGAGGCCGATCGAATGCTAGGCAGTGGAGAAGTCATCGGGAAACTTCAATTGTCGTGGGATGACCTACTCAATCATGGAGATGAGCCATTCGGTGACTGACTTGCTCCTCATTCATCCACATATACTAACATTTCGTAGATATATCCTTCCCACCCGTGCGCAATGTCCACCCTTCCCTCAAGCTAAAGACCGCCGTTGTACATACTTGCGACAATCAAGACGGCGCACTGTCTGACGTGAGTGACGCTGGTCTCTATTGTTGGCTTTTGCTGACGGAACACCGACTGCAGTCCCTCGTAGACTGCAAGATTGCTCGAGACGCAGATGCGGGCCACGCACGATTTGCCAAATACGTGAAATACAAGAGGGTCTCTCACTTGAAGGCTGCTGTGCAGCATTTTCAGTTGGTTCTAGACCAGTGTCCGGTCAGCCATCCAGATCATGCAGCAGCTCTCACCAATCTCGCGTGGGCCCGCCTTAAAGGCTTCATCCGAAATGATCTTCAAGACATTGATGGCACCACTTCCCTCTTCCGCGAAGCCCTTGCATTGCGTCCGCAGCGCCATCCCGATCATCCCTTATCTCTATATAATCTCACCGAAGCGCTGAATTGGCGCCACGACAAGAAACGTACCGCTGCCGACATCCGCGAAGCCGCCCAACTGTATCATGAGCTACTGCCTCTGTGTCCAGAGGGCACCTACCTTCATAGCATAGCGGCAGGGGACACTGGTGTTGATTATGTGATCGATGGATGCGACGATCTTCCAATAGACGCATCTGAGGAAGGCATCTGCCTTCGACGAGTCGTCCTCGAACTCTGTCCTGAGGGCCATCAACTCCGTCTCAGTGCCCTCGACAATCTTGAAAAAGCACTTGCAGCACGCTTTGATCAGCACGGCACTATCGATGATCTTGACATGAGGATACAACTCGGTCGTGAAGCCGTGTCTCTGTGCCCCGAGGGACATACTGACCGCGATTACTACCTGAACAACTTGGCCTCCTCACTCAAGCCCCGCTTCGATCACCAAGGCAAACCTAATGACCTCGATGAGGCCATCTCTTTGTACGAAGAAGCGCTGCGCCTGCGCCCTGTTGGGCACAAATATCGTGATACCTCATTGGACAACCTAGGGGGCGCTCTCATCACCCGTTTCAGCAAACGCAAGGACATTGGTGACATCACACGAGCTATCAGCCTCTATCGCGAGGCACTGATGTTGTGCCCACCTGGGGATCCACTTCGTGACACCACACTTAACAACCTTGCCCTTGCGCTCAAAACCAGATGTAACGAATTGGATGTCAGCGATGATCTTAACGAGGCCATTGATCTGTATTGCGAATCCCTTCGGTTAACACGGCTTGACCACCCAGAGCGCCATGTAACTCTTTACAGTTTGGGCTCGGTGCTCTGCTCTCGTTTCATGCACACTCGGAACAATGAAGATGTCGAGGAGGCCATTAATCTCTGCCAAGAATCATTGGCGGCTTTGCCTTCACTGCACCCACACAGGCATTTCAGCTACAGATGGCTGAAGGAAGCCTATTGGTCTTGTTACCAGATTCTACACGACCCTGCTGATTTGTCGCTCGCTGTAGACAACTTCAGACTGGCATCACGACACCCCACTGAAGGATTCCCACGACGCATCATTCAGGCATATCATTGGACCATTGCAGTGGAGCAGCATGGCCATGGATCCGCACTAGAGGCATACTCAACATTTTTTGAGCTTCTGGATTCTCATTTGGCAACACGATCGTCGGTAACTTCACGGCGCGAAGCTGCCGCTGCCTTCCATTACGCCAGATCACTCCCCGCAGATGCAGCATCATGTGCCATCCGCTGTGACAATCTACGACACGCAGTGGAACTCGTGGAGCGGGGCCGGGGCCAGCAATGGTCGCTGGCCTCTCGACTCAAGACTCCAGTTGAAGACCTCGAGTCAGCTAATCCGAAACTGGCGCACAATTATTTGGAGCTCAGCAAGCTCATTTCCAATGCTGCCCAAAGTTCTGCAACCATCCCCGACAGAGCTGCTGCTGATCAAGCAGCAACCAAGTACAGGAAACTTACGGAGCAGTGGGAAGCTGCGGTGACTGAAATCCGTAATCTTCAAGCTTTCTCGCGATTCCTGCTCCCGCCATTGTACGCAGACTTGCAAGCAGCAGCACGCCATGGCCCGGTCATCATCCTCATTGCCAGTCAATACTCGTGCAGCGCCATCATCGTCCCGACGGCAGGAGACCCCCATCATGTTCCCTTGCCGTCTATCGCTCTCGCAGATCTGAAGACTCTCAAGGATCGCTTCACCAGGGCAATACGACACGCGTCTCGGATGAACCCAACGGAGTCGAGGACGGATCTAATAGTACTTTTGCGGATAGTATGGGATGAGATCATGCTGCCCATCATCAACGTACTCGAGAATGTCCTTAAGCTAAAGCGCCGCTCTCGAATCTGGCTGTGTCCAACTGCAGCTTTCACATCTATTCCTCTCCATGCAGCTAACCCTTTTCAAACAAAGGCATATCGCTCTAAGGAGCCATGCCTGGAGGATATCTACATCTGCTCTTACACGCCGACACTTTCGGCTCTGATCAGATCTAGACGGATGATGAAGAAGCGTCTGACTCCGTCCTTTGTGGCGATCGGATAGGGTCAACCTGGTGCAGGGAAAGGCAAGGCACTCTCGGCTGTCGACAGCGAGCTCGAGCTTGTCCATAAGCTCGTCCCTGCGACTGCCAACCATACCACTATTTCTGGCGATGCAGCCACACGAGCAGGTGCACTCGAAGGTTTGGAAGAGAACACCTGGGTGCACCTCGCTTGTCATGGCAAGCAGGACCCTACGCAGCCTTACAATTCGCATTTCGTCATGAGAGACGAACATCTGACGTTACTCGATATCATGGACAGAGACATTCTGCACGCCGAGTTCGCATTCTTATCAGCCTGTCATACCGCTGTCGGGGATGAAGAGACGCCCGACGAAGTCATTCACCTCGCAGCTGGTCTCCAGTTTTCAGGGTTCAAGAGCGTCGTTGGCACGCTGTGGGAGGTCGACAATGCTGTTGCAAAACACGTCGTCGAAGCTTTCTACACATATTTGTTCCATCCGAAGGAGGCCGGTGTGATGGACCCTACGAAGGCGGCCTGGGCACTCAACTGTGCTACACACGCCGTGAAGACGAAAGTGCCGCTTGAGCAGAGGATGGTTTTTATTCATATTGGTGTGTAGTTCTACGTCGTATTGCTGTCATCCGGTACATATTCACAAGTGTTGATCTGCGATCCTCTGTTGTAAAAATGACCCTGGTGTTCTTGCGTTTCAGCTATCGCATTTTCGTATACTACCCTCATGTTTTTGTCGACTAGAATGTTCACCAAAGTTCTTGTGTACTCCACTCGTTTGCAGCCTTGTCTTTTGCTTGAGTACTTAATGAGCCCAGTCGAGCCGACTCGCGCTTTCCACTCATATCATCCTTCAAGCTTCAAGCGTTCGAGTTCTTCTAGACCCGGAGGGATAAGTCTTTCAGTAATCTCACTCAGTGACTGTATTCGATTATGGGTGCTGCACAGCTCTCAATCCAATGCGGCCACTTTTGTGCGTATTATCTTGTTGATAATCTACCCCCAAAGCTAGACGTGAATGAGGGGTTCATCTGCATCTCACTGGTCCACTATAACACTGTCGAGCAAGTGGAGAAGATCGTGGCCGTACTGCGGGAAGTTCTGGCTTAACAATAAGGTGAAGGTGAACATGTATGCATCAGTACAAAATCCAAGTAGACAAGGTTGAATGTCGTCGCACATGTAGAAATTCGAACACCATAAAATCTCTGCACTCCTGGCTCCCTCTCGATAATCCTAAATTGAAGGTTGCACGCACAAACTGTAGTACATACGAAGGTTCATTACTAGAAGCATCCGAGGTTAACCCCTTGGTTGGCCCACATCCTCTCCGAATGTCAAAGACAGCGTTGCTTTATTTTTTGCCGATAGAACTGGTGCACGAACAAGCCCAGATAACAGAGACAGAAACAACAAATTATCATGTCGAGTCAGACGCCATCAGAAGTTCTGAAGACAGCAAAACAGAACCTGCACGTTTAGATGGATGATAGGGAAGTGAGCAAGTAGAGACGCCCACTATTAAGACAGGTCCGGTGGGCTAAAACCAGTGCAGAGTAACCTCCAAGGAACTGTCCATGAGTGAATGTGTTCTGATCGAACATGTGCAGAAGCGGTGGACGGAAAGAGCCGTAAAGAGGAACAGAAACAACACAGCATGACGTGATGGACGCAAACGCCGGCGGCATCTCGTGCTTATATATTCCTTCCAAGATTTACAAAATTGTCACATGTCTATCGACTATTGTTCAATTAAATCTAAAACTCCCTCAGCTACCGTGAGAGGCATTCCCTGGTGATTATCATAGAGTGGACATAAGCGACCCCAGTCCTCTGTAAAGCAGTTCAGCAATAGAAGTACGGATTATTGACGTATGACCTACGTGGCACGGGGCTCACATGTGCGCTAGTATCTAAGGGACTTTCTGCCATTACCACAGCAAAACCACTGGATATGAAGGATTAGCCATTTGGTTCACGGATGTATTTACACACATACTCATCAAGGTGCCAGTCAATGTGACTGTTGGTTCAGAGTTAGTACCCTTCTTGACAGCTCGATAAAAACGATGTCATACCAATGCAAAAACCATGGGCCAGAATTGTCGGTCACCCATCGAATCACCATCTGTTGTCCAGCGCTCCCAGCGCTGACCACATCGCGGCGAACGGGGTTCACGTAATTGAAGGTACTGCTGCCAGCGCTCTGTACGACATCGAATGTATGCTAGTAATCATCAGTACCAGCTAAACATGCCTTTGAAGTCACGGCGAACTTACCCCATGAAGGTGTATGGGATGCTGGTATAATATATATCAGTCACATAAATATCGAATGAATGGAAAGACGTACAGGTCCACCTAGACCAGTTATTACCATCGTCAACTCTACCACTTGGTTGGGCCCGAGAATGTACACACTCCCGTTTGGGAGTAATTGAGTAGGGTCAACTCCCCAAAGAATTTGGAGGAGAACAGGAACAGTGGGGGGTGTGAATGTGACATTATTGATATAGAATGTTGTGTCAATGAGGGAAACCTCGAGTTTGAGGTTGACATTTGCGTTCCCATAGCCTGGAACGCCGGGAGCACCGGGATTGATCAGAGCATGTAAATTGGTCTCTTGCAATGGGTTTGTGGATGTAGTATTGACCGTAGTCGGGTCGGCCCGTGGGGCGCCTTTGTAGCGTAGGATAGCAGAGTTCATTCCTCCGTCGTATGTTGCATTCGGTGTATCAGGAAGACTGCGTACCCAGTAGTTATCCACCGGTTGATCGGCTGATAGAATCACAGAGTAGCGCTGACCCGCAAAAATCTGGAGCTGATCTACCAGCAGAGGTTCTGTCAGCAGTCCATCCGCTTCGATGACAGTCAAGTTGTGACCATCGATGGAGAACAGGACGTTGGAGTCGCATGACATTTGAATTAGGCGCAAGCGATATCGCTTTCCCGGCCTGACTTTGATCACAGCGAGCTTAGACTTGTGTCCGCCAGCATAGCGACCGTGTCCATTGATGAGCATAGAGTTGGCAAAAACTATCTGGTGACGCAAGTTGCGGGCGAAAGCATGATACCTAGTGATACTACTTTAGTCGGGCAAACCACCGGCGTTCATAGAACTCACCAGTCAGCAAGTGTGATCACAGTGCTTGCTGGCAACACATGATGGTAAGAGGATTAATATAGACCAATTTCGTGCTCACCATCGTCGACGTCGTACATGTGTGCCATAGGGTCGTGAGGATCATAAATTACCAGTGGTCCCCTGAGACCATCACACTGTTCGATAGGTCAGTCCCCTACTGTGTATGCAAGGTTAGAGCGATACTTGCATATTGAACAGAGTAATGACTGTGATACCAGAAGGTGCCTGTCTGGTTCTGGGCGGAGAAAGAATATGTAAATGTGTGGTTCGGCGTGATGGGGCATTGTGTGACGAAGGACGTCCCATCGGCATAGTTCGTCCCATTCTGAGAGATACCATGCCAGTGCTGCCGTAAACAAGGTTAGTTTTAACAACGTTGATAATTTGACACTGCTTACGATACTGGTAAGCTCGGACATCGAGTCGTCCTTGAGCTTGTTGACCACCTCAATGTCAAAGCGATCTCCCTATTGTGAGGTCAGCGCTAGTGCGCGATAAGGAGGTTAACAGAAGCTCACCTTCTGCGCTGCAATCAAGGGTCCAGGGAATACGCCATCAACAAGCAGGAATGAGCTTTGAGTGCCGTGATAATAGACTCACGGGCGTCTGAAGCCATCGGGAGCGATGACTCCATTACCTATGGTCATTCTGGTTTTGGGGCCATGTACAGCGGGCTGAGATAGTGGGTAGGACTGTGAGCGAGATGCTATAGATGTAGCATCAATGGCTGAGATAAGAGAAACAATTAGAAAAATAATAATCATCGCGATTATTCACGATAGGTGGTGATACTGTCGTTTGCGAAAGTAGTGGGAAGTAAAATAAGATTATAATGCTCTCGCAGCTTTTATCTTGTTGCAGCTCATAGCCTCGAAGTGTTCCTGTTCAAAGCAGTTAGTACATTTCGACTTTATCGGCGTGTGATTGCGCCGCAAACGGTTTCTCAGCGCCCTTGTCCTGCTCCCGAAGTTAGGAACGATCTGTCGATGCATCTAGAACCGATACTGATAGTGCCCCTCCATCAAGTATAGCGGCTGTGGGAGAGTATGGGACTAACACCCGTCGTCGGACAGAGATGGTCACACGCTGTAATGTACTATGTGCTCATGGCATGTCGGGACCTTGGTGGTGCCGACTGTGCACTAGGCGCTTAGGTGTCTTTGCATAGAATTTGAAAGGAGATGGCCAGCAGCCTTGATGACAGTCGGGGCGCGATGGCGATGACCGAAGGATGTGCCATTATTGGATCGTGCAAGTCGGGCTGAAGTGACCATCGAGGACTCGTCACCAATGGAGGGTCAGTTCTTGGCTGGCAGGCTATGGCAGTGACTGTGATTGCGGTACCAAATGCACGACCGCAGACAGGCATATAGTGAAGTTGATGTTAATTTTGGAAGTCGAGCCGCCGCCGTACCTCAGATAGCTAATGATGAGCTGGGCATGGCCTCAGGCCCTCATAAGCCAGGCCCATGATAATGGATTGGACCTGACTTCACAGGGTTCGGCTAATTGGTCTATAACAACTGAGGAAGTGAGCCATGGAGAACCTAATACAAGTTTACTGGAAGCATTAGTACACTCACGTGAACCTGAGGATAGAGGAGAGGATGAAGTAGTGGCGTCGGAAAGTCAAGGGATTGAGGCTAAGGTGTCCATGACCCGACATTCCAAAAGGTCAGAGCCGTCGCAGCGAGACGCAGCGGCCTAGATCGTGTTCAAAGTCAAGCAACTATCCAAAAGCATCAAACCTCGATTCACCGTGGTTGCTTGCAAACTTTCTACGGAGGAAAAAGACGGTGTCTAGAAGGATGTCGAAGATATCCTGACATCGATGAGAAGCTGACTTGAGCTGCTACTAGCAGTGTTGTTACTTACCCGTTAAAAGAGTTATAACTTAACCTGGTTATAACCGGTTAAGAGGTTAGTTAAATGGATCTGCAATTTTGGGGGGGTTAGTGGGGTTAATATACCAGGAATTAAATGGGTTAAATGTATGCTGCATTGCTGCAAATATTGATAAATGTACGTCGCATGTGGTTGATTTAAACCATTGATGTAGTACGAGGTAGTAGCTCGCCGGAATGGTAGCTGATATAAGGGCTGCTCAATTCTAATTAGAGTCTGTTCGGAATCACGATTTCGGCCAACTTCGAGAAATTCAGAAAATACAAAAACAATGTTAAGTAAGCATGCCCTGATCGGAGCTTGAAACCGATGTCACGCTGATCAGTTGTTATCAATATGCGCGTGAAGTATATGCACACCGCGGCCATGCTTCCCCACCTCTTGCTATACCGTGACAAGGTCAATGACGAGGATTCGACGACATCAGACTTGAGGGATCATGAGAGGGATGAGGAGGACCAAGGAGATGAGGGAGATGAGTCTAGTGAGGACTTGGAGGAGAGTGTAGAAGATGCAGAGCAATCCGACTTAAATTTTCTCCAAGCCATCATTCAGTTTTTTCAGTGTGTGGTCTCGTCGGCTTCCGAAGTTATCAACATTGCGGAGGTTGCTGTGAACGCATACACCACTACCTACTATGACAAACAACCCTATCACACGTCAATCCTGACGGGGGTTGGCTGGGTCAACGAACTGCTGAATGGCCATCCAGAGCGGATTCGATGTGAGCTTGGCGTGCATCGCCATGTATTCATCATCCTACTTGAATTACTTCGCAATGATGGCATCGACGACTCAAAGCATGTAACCCTAGAAGAGCAACTAGCGATCTTCCTATACGCCTGTGTTACAGGCATTTCTGTACACCACCTTGCTGAGCGTTTCCAGCGCTCAAACGATACTATATCAAAGTGTGTCCCCCCACTCTTACCCCTAGCTATGCGTACTCATTTTATTCCTTTCAGATACTTCAAACACATTCTCATCGCATTCTCCTCCCGCCCAATCTATTCCGCTTACGTCCGGCTCCCCGACGCAGACACTCTGATACCCCCTCAAATTGTTGAGATGACGAAACTATACCCGTACTTCGCAAACGTTATCGGCGCTATTGACGGCACGCACATCAATTGCCATCCCTCAGCTGCTGATCGCGATGCCGCTCGTGACCGCAAAGGCAATTTAACTCAAAATTGCCTTGCTGCATGCGACTTCGACATGCGTTTCACATACATGTTGAGTGGCTTTCAAGGGTCCGCAGCAGACACTCGTGTCTACAACGTGGCACGTCTCACTGATTTTACAATCCCTCCAGGCAAGGTTTACCTGGCGGATGCTGGATTTGGTGCATGCGACGAATTGTTCGTGCCTTATCGTGGTGTCCGCTACCACCTTGCTGAATGGGGCCGCGCAAGTCAGGTGTATGTTGCAGTGAGTTGACTTATCACCCTGGCGCAGTACTTACAATCTTTGCAGGCCTTGCAATGCCCAGGAATTATACAACCTACGCCACGCGCAGCTCCGCAATGTCGTCGAGCGTATCTTCGGTGTCCTCAAAAAACGCTTTCGTATACTTCGGCTCCCTCCAGAGTACAATTCCGACATACAGGCCCGCATCCCTCCAGCATTGTGTCTCGTACACAACGTCATCCGCATCCACGACCCAGACGAATTACTCGACTATCGTGACGTGGAGGCAGATGAGTGGAGCGGTAATTATGATAGTGGCACACTCGCCGATGGACCTCCCACTGATGCAGCACGCATTCGTGCACACGATGTTCGTGACAATATTTCTCAGTCGATGTGGGATGACTACCTCGCGGAAAGGCGGCGCAGAGGAGCACCTGTGCCACCTGGTGCAAACTGAATAGTATTGTCATTTTTTTGCTGTAGGTATCTAGTCCTATGTACAATGTATCTTTGTCTTTGCTGCCCAATCATGATGTATGTTTGCTGCCAACTTCAAGTATTGTATTGCGCGCAAATGTAATGTAAAGGTATTATAAAAGTTGCTGTTCGTTCGCGCGCACTCTCCTTGACTCCTTCAGGTGCTGCGCTAAAAAAATCTTCCTAATACCATCTCGTGTAATGCTATTATATGCGTCAGCGATAGTGATGTCAGCTTGAAACAGCCCCATCATTGCCACAGCGTCATAATCATCCAAGTCCTTCTCCTCTTGGACTCGAAGCATGGCGCGCTGCTTGCGGGATGGAACGGGCTCCATGATGTGGGCTGTGACAACGTCCTGAAGTGCGGATGATGCGGAAGCTATACCGCCGACCATCTTATCCCCCAACCCTTCCAAAGCGAGCGGCAGCGTGAGACGTTGTGATTTCGACGACCCTGACGCACTCTTTGCTTTTGAAGAGTGTGGAGGGCGGGACCCGTATCGTTCGCTATCGTCCCCGTTGGCTTTGCGCTTCACCGCGGTTGATGAACCAGGCGTGGAAATTGAGGGGGCAACAAAATGCTGCATTGCTGCATTGAAGCCTCTTGGCGTGACAGGTGTGATAGGTGCAGGGATAGGAAGGATAGGCGCAGGGACAGGTGGGATTTTGTTCAGTATTGGGGTGGTGCGCATGTCGACGTCATCGAGATCGAGATCGCGGAACTCGACCTGATGGAGCGTGTGCTCCAGCGATGACATGATATCACCAGGGGGATCGGCGGTAGTAGTTTGAGTTATGTCACTACCAGTTGCTGTAGGAGTTGATGCATTTGTGGTGAGGCTCGTGCTGGCATGGAACCCAACCCAGCTGCTTGTGTGTGTCGGAATGATCCCTCGCAGCGCCTCGTAATACGACCAGCCTTTGTTTCTTAAAGGCTTCGCTGAGGGGTTATGCTGCGTGAATAATTAGTAAGGTAGAGCAGGGGAAATAGACGAAAAAATACCTTGATAAAGTCCGCCCACATAGTCTCTGATTCTTCGCTGATGTTGGCTCCTAATTCCGGGTGGAACGATAGCCCCGAGGCATGGCTAGCGATTTTGTCCACCACCTGGTACATCTTTCTGATCTAGAGATACATTAATTATATCAGTAACGGCACATGTATCAATACAACAATAGTACATACCCGAGTCCATTTAGATTGGCAGGCTTCGGGTGTCTTGGGAGCGCCTTCGGGGCATGGGCGTGTTGCCATCTCTGCGGCAGCACCAACCCAGAACGATTTAGTGAAGTTCATACCATCGCCACCTTTGGCGTGGTGTTGTACAGTGTATTCCACGAGCTTCCTCTTGTCATCTAGAGACCATATGCAGCGGTCTTTTGCTGCTGTGACGGTTTCCTGACTGTCAGCGGCTGCTTTCTTTTTGCCTTTTCCTTTAGTCATAGTTGGGTGGAACCGGAAAGAGTATCGCACTGATGAGTTTCGTGTCGAGGGCATGATTGATATCGATAAGAAGATTGTCACACTGTGACCGGGGCACACGGCACACCGGCATGCTTACTTGAGTTGTTCTTTTCTTTTCTGAATTTCTCGAAGTTGGCCGAAATCGTGATTCCGAACAGACTCTAAAAGTTCGTGTTCACCTGGGAGCCGAGCACCGCTAACCGTCGCCAAACCTGTCCTAAACGGGACTCGTACCTAACCCTTACGGCGCGCAGCGCCAACACTCAGTTTAGTGCCATCAGGAAAACCACTGGTTACTTATCTCACTTTTTGTCCCTCAATTTCTCTCGGAATGTTACTTTTCCGACTTAATGCACTTTCTGGAAAGCAAATTCAGAGTTCACAAGTTGGGACCATTCGAAAAAGCTCAAAAAGTGGAAAAAGTAGCATAAGCACAATAAGTGGGGTACACATAGGTAGTACTACCAGTACTACCAGTACTACTACTAAGTCCAAGTCCAAGTCACCTGTCTGAAAAATCGCCACAGATCATGCAGATGCAGATTTCATCACCTCAAACATCAGGGAAAACCTCCCACGCAAACTTAGATATAATCAGAATAATTACCGATAATTCTGTGTAAATAGTAGTGGTACTCAAAATAAATTTTGAAACCTTTCAAAACTCGCTTAAATGCTTCAAACTCTCGGCTAAAGCTTCAAAAAACTTGCTTAAGAACAGTTGAATCATGCTCGGCGCACATCGGCACGAAGTTGGACATTCAAACACTTAAGATTTTCAAAGTGTGCTATACATAGGGGAAAGTCATACTTTAGAGTAGAAAAAGTAGTCGGGGCATAGATTCACAATGGGTAGATCCAATAGACTTTGTATTGCAAATGATAGCATTAATAAAATTGTAAAAAAACCACTCCGCAAGGATGAAATCAGCGAGTACTGGATGAAACAAAATAAGTGCTGGGGGTGAGATGGACTGAGAGCGGGCACGGTCGTGGAACCATCAGCATCGTGTAAGCAGGTCAAAAGACGAGCTCACACACAGCCTGAGAGGGCGGGGCGCAGTAAATGTAGGATGAATTGGAGGGAGGGAAGACAGGCTTTGGTGGAGAAGGTTAGTGGTGCGCATATGGGGGCGTAGGGGATCAGGCCCATCGAAGAGAATGTGGTCTGCCAGTGGGAAGTGATGATTTGCATAAGGGTGGTGCTTGGTGGTGCAACCCGCCTCCCCATCGTCAACCTCCAAGGATCTGATGTACGCACTTGGGTCTTCCCACCGCTGCGAAGGATATAACTCGTCATAGTTGTCGACCTCCCATCGTCAACCTCCGATGATCTGATGTACATGCTTGGGTCTTCCCACCACTGCGAAGGATATAACTCGTCATAGTTGTTGACGATACCAGGTGACGGGCGGACTGACGGTTCGCATAAGGGTGGTGTTGGGTGGTGCAACCTGCCTCTTCATCGTCAGCCTCCGAGAATCTGATGTACGCGCTTGGGTCTTCCCACCGCTGCGAAGGATATAACTCGTCGTAGTTGTCGACGATACCAGGTGACGGGCGGACGAGCGGCTCGCCGATAAAGATATGGTGTTGTTGATCAGGTGGGATGCGCGTGAAACCTGGACTAGAATAGATTTCCTGTAAGATAAGGGTATATGTGAGCTACAACTTGCAATAAGCATAAAAAATCACTTACTTGGGGTGGATGGTACCCGGAAACTTGAATCATGATGTCCTGCTCAGTCCTGCAGGTGAGCATCGAGGATGTGAGGTCAACGATGACACCA
>JABBWD010000257.1:0-25371 GCA_016628565.1 Suillus placidus | reverse complement strand
GTGAACCTGATTCGTCAGAATATCAGGCGACAATATCTCAGAAAGGAAAACCGACATTCATACTCGTTCTCCTATCTCGCCGGGACAACTACATTTACCCAGGAATCAAGCGGATTTGTGACGTCGAGTTGGGCGTCCACACCCTCCATATGCTCACAGATAAGGTACTACGGGACCGCAATAAACAAGATCAATACTTCTCGAATGTCGCTCTCAAGTTGAACACGAAACTCGGAGGTATCAATCATATGCTGGATGCGGAGAGCATGAAATGGTGGACAAAGGCCAAGACGATGGTTGTGGGTATGGACGTCACGCACCCTGGTCCTGGTAGTATTGAAGGCACACCATCAATTGCTGCTGTTGTCGCGAGCGCAGATAGTTCTTTCGTCCAATTCCCAGCAAGTCTCAGGTGTCAGGAGACCAAGAAAGAAGTAAGCGACCCATCGCAATGTTGCCGCCCTAACACTCACCTCATGTTTGTAGATGATTACAGACCTTACTGCGATGATGATAGAGCGCCTCATGGTTTACAGTCAGAAGAATAGAACCCTGCCAGACCGAGTCTTTGTTTACAGGGATGGTGTGTCTGAAGTGAGATGGGCTTTTCTCTCGATTTTGACGTCGCTTGCTAATCTGAATGGACAGGGCCAATTCAATACTGTGCTGGAGGAAGAGCTTCCTAAGATGTTGGAAGCATTTAAGAGAGTTCCCCAAACGAAACCGTATCGCCCATCGTTGACGATCATCATTTGTGGAAAGCGCCACCATGCCAAATTCTGGCCGACCGAGTCCCAGTTCGCGGATCGGAACGGTAACACTCGTCCAGGAACCGTCGTTGATAGAGGTGTCACTGCAGTGTGCGGCCCTTCTATTTGATCACAAGTTGATTCGTCTAACATTTTGATCACTGTAGATTTGACTTTGACTTCTACCTTCAAGCTCATGCTGGCTTGCAAGGTCACGTGAAGGCAACGCACTACACAGTGGTTTATGACGAGAACCACCTTGCCGCAGATGAAGTGCAGCAGGGTACACACACTGCGAGTTACCTATACGCTCGCGCTACTAAGGCGGTGAGCCTCGTCCCAGCCGCATACTACGCCGATTTGGCTTGTGAAAGAGGGAGATGTTACTTGAACGACTTCTTGAGTACCGATGACAAGGTATCAAGCTCTGTGGCAACAGGGAAGGGGAAGGGGAAGGTGGACAAGGAGGAAGAGAAGATGCGTGTGTTTGAGGCTGCAAAGAAGGCATGGGGAGAAGGCGTGCATCCTGAATTGCGCGGGAGCATGTTTTATATCTGATGGGGGCTATTGCGAGTCGTACCAGTACTGTATTTGTATCTAAGTCGTTGTGTATGGAATCTAGATGTGTATCTATTAGAAGCTTGATCTGTGCGTGTGAACGAGATTCTTTGCTGAGTCAGCGACTTGTTCGAGCACCTCCTTTACCATGAACACCAATACCAACACCAATTTCAATCGTACGAACCGAACTCAGAATAGAGGCACCCGTAGTCGTGGAGGAGCCTAGCGGGGCCCTGTTGCGGGTAACGGGACCCTGCTGCGGGTCCTGCACGAAGCACTGCTAGGCCGTAGCAGGCCTCTCAAGGAGGTAAAGCAGACAAATTGTTCCGCTCTCATGAGCAAGCGCTAGACAAAATGCGTTGTGAGGTTAGCATTCGGTATGAGTGGCCTATCCGTCCAGGGTTCGGAACCCACGGAGCACCGGTCACACTAGTTGCCAACTTTTTCGCTGTGAAGATCACAAATTCACCTACTTGTTTATACGTATCAATGTCAAAGTCGAACCAACCAGGAGCGCCAAGGATGTTGTCTCCTACTGTTACTCGAGCAGACCAATAACCAGACTTGGCAAAGTTTCAAGTCCTTCGTGGCATTTGGGAGAGAGACATTTAGCATCCACCAAGGAGCTGGCCCAACCTATGCAGATTTCCGTGAGGTTCTTCGAGGAAGGACAGACGCCTGGTCCAAACTTGCCAGAAATGGGAGACTAGCAAACTCAAGCAGTAAGCACTGAGCAAGAGACGTGATCTGCTGTCTCAATCTTATTGTCCAGATACCTCCACTGCGACGTCCATAATGATTTTCCTCGCTTGTATCTGCATACAACATTGTTCTTCAGCAACATGCATCGTTGACTGCGATTCAAGTCGGAAACAGTCACTACCTCGGGTTCCCTGGTTACACGGCAAATGAGCTCTCGCCCGGGCCTCCTACGGGCTTGGAGGCATTCAGAGGCTTTTTCTTGTCTGCAAGGCCCATTTTCGGAGAGTTGATGGTTAATGTTGGTGTATGCACGACACCGTTCTACAGGCCCACCGCACTGGACTTGGCTTACGATGAATTTGTGGATCGTTCCAAGGGTGCAACTCTGCAGCAGTTTGTTCAGAATCGGTTACACCAAGCGCCACACATTCGGATCACATCGTCGTCTGCAGAGAAAATAATGTTAATAAAGGATGGACGCCAAATTTCAGTCGCCGAGCATTTTCAGAACGGTATTGTCGCCATTTAGTTGCCGGCCTCTGTTCATTCAGCTGATCGTGAGGTACTAGCGCACAAAATATTGCTGGAACGTCCGGATCTCCCTGTAGCCGACCTCGGGACAGAGAGGAGGTCGATATATGTTCCACTGGAGCTATGTATGATTGAATCACAGCCATTCAGAGGTCTTCTTGAAGATCGAGAGACCACGAACATGCTGAATAACGCATGCCGGCCGCCGGCCACCAACTGGACCCCTCATTTGCGTCACAATCCTTTCAGAGCTGATGTGCTACAACAGTACTGAGTCACCTCGACACCGTTCAAGTTGCAATTTTGAGTTTGCACAACAGCCATTCCCACGCACGGGATACTCCCGCACGCCCACCAAACACATGTGTCTATCACGGTGGTCCCAGAGTCGGAGTCGAGCATGGCTCGTGCACCAAGAGGACCAACAGCCGTGAATGCAAGGAGAATGATGGCCAAGAAGTTCATCTAGACCCTCAGTGTCATCAGTCGGATCTACAAGATGGTGAGGTGAGCCTTACAGTCGAAAAGTGCGAGATCTTTGAGCTAATTGCGGGTTTGTTCTTTTGTCGATTGTTCATCAGTTCTGTGCTCATGCATTTTATAGCTGCTGCTAGTTAAAGAAAAATATTAATCCGCAAATTTGAAAACAGCAACCACACCTAGTAGTCTCCCTCAGCCAGACTTGATAGAAGCGTTATATAAATTACTCCACATCATGAGAATGTGCGATGTCTTTACCACGAAATACTTACACAATGGTTGAGGCTGAACCAAGAGCCAGCAGAGTGTTAGTGTGCAGTAAGTCTTTGTGCAATAACAAATATATATATCGTAACGCGCCCACATTTTCAGGGACGAACTTTAAACTGAGCCGCGGTGTAATTACCTGCAGGCTGCCTCAAGTTGTCAGCATCTTTTGAGGTCAGAGAACAGCGGGGGCAGATTTTTTATCCCAGCGGTCGTAGCACCCCTCGTTTAATCAGCGCCGCCTGCTGCCTCCCGTCGCCTATGAGCAAAATTCTCAGCACTGAGAGTCAAACTGCTGTGATGCATGTCCTGAAGCCAACGGCGGACATATTTCCCTAACTGTCTCTATTACTCGCTGTGGTGTATCAATCAATAGTCTACATGATGAATCATTTTCTGTCTTATTCGTGCTTTGTGCGACTGTGACACCCACAGCAGCCAAAGAAATCTCTGTGTGATTTATATCATTGTTCTTTGGGTTATCTAAGTCGGCCATGAGCACTGCAACAGCAAAAGGGGGAGGACACATAGCCCCAATGAATGTATCACTAGTACTGGCATGGACAGTCATGTCATATGATATTAAGCCTACATCCTTCCAAATGGATATATCCTTTCCTCATAGACACAAACACACATTCTCCCCTCAAGCTGACTTCAGAGAATGGCTGCACAAGATCCATGATTTGATAGCTCAGCCTTCTCGATAGACACAGCACTTATAGCCTGATGTATATTCAACATACGGGGATATTGATGCATAAAACAACACAACAGGTACAAATGGAAGTGACCTATAATTCTAGCAGTCCCAAGTCTCCCTTCTCCATGCACCAATCCACGCCATGACAAAATACAAACACCCTGCAGGTAATATGCAGACCTTTGCAACGATAGCCCAATTCCACCGGCGTCCAATCAATTTGCGTGTCTCCTCGCCCGCAAGTTTCACATGGGGCCGTAGACGATCAGGGACCGCCGACACGCGAGTGCCTGTATCTGATGGGAGAAGGTTGCTTGTCACCCATATTTGGATGCTGCGAGAAATGCACGTCGTCGTCCCAATGACAGCCCAGCACACATCCGGACGTATTGTGGTCCAACGCAGCAGTGTGCTGTCCAAGATGTTTAATGTAGAGAATGCGACATCGACATTAAAACCTAGTCCGCCAAGGATGTCGAGCGTAAAGTGGGTTGCAGGCCAACAGATGGCCTGCAAAGCGAGAAGGCGTATTAACGTGGATAAAGGGGCGTAGTAGGCACGCCACCTGTGAAGGAGTCCGGTTGTTAACTGGAGGCATTGGTGAGCTGTCAGTAACGCCTGTAGATGAGAAATATTAACCGAAAGATTAACCATCCAAAAAACTAAAAACGTACCCAAAGCACAGCCAGGAGATAATCAGCTCTGTCCGGCAGGGCGATGCGACCCCAACTATCATGCTCTCGATTTATTCGAGAGCACGAACCGGCAGCGAAGCGTTCTGAGTACAGACCTGGAGGTTTCCACACACACCAGGCATTTATTAGCGCGCCTAATGAAGCAGGGACGACAGACAAGAGGCGCGATACATCGAAAAGTAAAGTTGTCATAGTGCTTGGTGGAACTAATGGATCTGAAGCAGGTAGGATACGCGTCGTCGGAAGATGTCGCGGCTGCAAACACGTGTCCAAGTAAGAAAGGTACGAGGTATATGCCGATGAATCCTCACAGGTTCGTCAGCCTCGGTCTCGGTTTCGCCAGCACCTAATTGCCCTGCAGCAGTCGTTATCTGCTCCGACTTGGGCCTCCGCCAGCCAAGGCCCACACTCAGGAATGCATGGAACCCACTCGCTCGCGAGTCCTTCGCTACTCGTGTATTAGTGTGACGGTGTATGTCTTGATTGCTTCGAGTGCGTCTAGCAGTATATATAACATTGGTCGTGTCTTCATCGTCGTCTGCACTCAATTCCTGGTCACGATTCTCAGAGAGCAAGTCACGCTCCCGTGGACGGTGGTGATTGCGCATAGAAGGTATCGATGGAGAAGAAACGACAAAGCCTTGTGAAGGTTTCCGTGGTGATGACGGCGGTGCAGTACGACTTGTCTGGGAGGGGTGTGCGCCAGTGTCTGCGGGGGTAAGCAAGTCGCACAAATGTATGTATGGTAATTTGCAGCACGATGTAGTTCGCGATGAAGATAAGGACGAGGAAGACGAATACGAATACGAAGATGACGAAGATGAGCTTAGGCCAGGTGTGCCAGAAGCTGGTGTTGGCTTCAAGGTATGCGACCGTCGTCTTGAGCGAGCCTTGCTTATTGCAAGACTCGATGTGGACGATGCTGCCATCATCACGTTCAATGGTGAAGATGATGATAAGAAGTGAAACTCACAGAATCACACTTCCACTGTTTGTCTGACGTCGACGTTAACTTGAGACATATTTTGTCCCTGAAATTGCTGTATTAGGTATGCTGTCGGCAGATGCCGCAATCAGTGCCAAACTCTGCAAATCTAATAAGTTCGAACGAGCACTTACACACAATATATCTACTCTCTCTCCCGTCATTAGTGTCTTGAGACTCAGCTATTATGCTGTGGTCCCCTGGAACCGCTCTTCTGCAGCTTTCGGTACCACCTGAATTCTGTCGCGCGTTCGCGTGTGAGATTCGGAAGAACTGGAAGACTGATACAGAGAACCGAAACAGACGTCCTGAAGAACAGTAACAAGCAGTTATGTGATATAAATATACAGATGCCAGGGTCAACACTTCTACATGACTAACCGCCGCACTCCCGATGTCAGGCTTCATGCCGAACCTCGCTTCAAAGGTCACAGGTAAGGTCACGAGTGACGCACCCTGAGGCCGCGTACATGACAACCCTTATGTGGAACGAGACTCTGATTGAATCCGTCTGCGTGCTGGGCAAACTTGTGGGGGAAACATCTGGTAAGTACTACGTCTAGTGTGAGGGTTGACGCGTCGACGCCCCGTCGATCACTTAGTCCCTGGACAGCTCAGGCTTATCCCCTCAGTCTGGTTCATATTTTTGCCGTTCAAAACAAGTTCTGGCATTTCATGCACTCTTCGACGTACGTTTCCCGTTGGTCTCCCTACGCGACGTGTGAAGCTCCTATAGGGGTTGCGCGCCTGTATGCGAGGATTTCATTGCGTTCTCGCGGAACATCACGAAGACATGACAACTGTTAGTTTGATTCAATCCTCAGCGATCTGACCTTGAATTACTCATGACAACTCGTCAACCCTTATTACATTTCATATGTCGCCAATTCATTTAACCTCGGCGAATTCTGCACGAAATTTCCGACCAAGGACGATCATGATCAACGCCCGATCTCGCTAATGAACGTGAGCACTGACAATTCCCTGGCCCGCTTACAGTGCACCTTCGTGTACATCGTATACTCGGAGTGCATTTTCCCCGGTACTGTCTTTGGCCCCCGTCGCCGAATACAGTAAAATGTCTGCGACGCCACAGCTGGGTAATCTTTTAGTGAGGTCCCCCATCTGTTAAGCTACCGGCGCAATAGCCATACCGCTGAGGTCAGGCGAGATCAATCCTTGCATTGTAACCATGCATGTTTTGTACAGAACCTCACCACGAGCCAGCCTACATATTTTCCCCGCAGGGACCTGCTACCCGCCCTCTATCACCGGCCACGACAACGCTCCAAGTGTTGAATTCGCAAGTCGTCATTTGCGTTATTATCCCATCGATTGTTTGTTTTATTTTGACAAAAAAACCCGTCTATTGTTCTCTTAAGGACAATGCAAAATCTTCAGAACTAACTGGACCTTACTCCGATCTACTACATCCTAGATGAAAGCCAGTACACTGGACGTCCTTGTAAAGTGGGGGGTCTGAGATTCACATTATTTGTTGGGCTTGCCGCATCCGTGATTGTGAGTGTCACCGAGTTCTGTGCAGGGCTGCGAAGAAGTATGGAATTTGAATTTCGCCACCCTTAGGTTATGAAAATGATCGCCCTTACAGTAATTATAATTATTGTCAAGTGATTTATATGCATCTGGACCATCATTGTCATGAGTCGGATCTTTACTAGGTTAGTGACATGATCACTGGGATAAAAATTCTGCTCCCCTGCTATTAGTATCAGACCTCCAAGCAAATGGACGGTGCAATCATTATCCAACAATGAGCATGTTACGCCGGAGCTCCGCCTACGACAAGGGGCACCTGGCTGACACTAATGACGTCCAGCTCAAGCTGGTCCAGATGTGGCAATGACATATGACTCACTTGACGATCGTTTAACGTGGGCCTCAGGGAGTCACATAATTCAACGCCTGGCGCTGAGTCCAAGCACGCTTTGTTCTTCTCTACATGCACTAAGACCTTAGGAAGAGCCATAATATGTTACCTGTGACAGTCTGACTCTCTTCTTGCGCCCCTATTTTTCAAAGTGCATTCGCACGAGAAAGCAGATTTTGCGTGTCAACGATGACGTTACATGCCAGGTTGGTCTGTATTTTACAGCAACTGGCCCGCTTGATCGGTGGATGATCGATCATCCAGGGTGATTGGCCAGACTGCACGCGGCACTAGTACTGCCGTAGCGTCGCACAAGGTCGTAAATATCACATGTTGCACGATTCGGAATTCCATAGTTTCTCAATATCCTTGGTCTACTTTCAGACACATTCGATCCATGTGTGCACACTCACAACGTACCACCTAGATTGTCAGGCGCTCTCGTGATCGTTGAAGGTTCGGCTTGGTAAACTCTATAATATTGCGATGGAATCTGAGATGGTGGGCACAGGCTGGAGTACATGTGTATATATGAAGGCTAGTGATATCGTGAGTATTCCAGGGTATTCTGTACAGTCCGTATGAGAGTTACAATGCCTGTTGTTGGTGTTACAGATATAATGCAGGCTCGCCATGAATCCCAGCATAAACACACCAATATCCGTACCGCAGAAAGCGATTTAGTATTTGGGTATTGCTGCCAATGATTATTCACTGGCCCAGAGCACGTTCTTGGAGTTCTGATTCTTCCTCAGAATCACTGGAATCCGTATCCTCCTGTTCAAGGAGTCGTTAAATACTGAGATTGACCAGTGAAATGTGATACTCGCGTCAATGTATACCGGCACCTCTTGGCCATCCTCATCGAGAGACGCCCACGGGAGGGGAGGGGCAACCCATCTAACACCCTGTTCGGTTAACCAACACCTCAGGCCAATGATTACACTCACAATTGTTCGCCTGTGCGTTCAGGGGACGGTGACGCTCGCCTATTGCGGCGATGCCTGACATGCAGAAGTTCATACAGAGGAGTGAAGCAATGCTCCGTATTGCATCCGTTGCGTGCCAATCCAGCTTGTGTGTCACTCCACCATCTCATCTCAACACCAGCAGTGCCCACGGGGGCTACAACGGGGGCGGAAGCTAGAAGAGCGATGCTGATATTTTCTCCGCCTGCACCTGGATAAGTATATTAGTTTCAGATGGCATGACGGACTGACTTTTATCTGAGAGGTACATGGAGAAGGCAGGACAATAAAAGACCTTGGTAACAAGATACACTGACTGAAGGAGTCCAATGCTCGAGAGCTTCCCAAGGACGTCTGAAGAAATGCGTTTCATGCGAGGTTTATTCATGAGCAAGACAGCGCCAGTAGTTCCTTTCTTGACATGCCATGTTCCTTTGATACTAGCTGCGGCAATCCCAGGCACACCTCTGGTGGATTCAAAGCCGATCGGAATGCGATATCATGACGGATGACTTGTTGACTCACGCGTGAGATTCGACGTTCAATTCGAGTCTCTTGACGTTTTTCGACCAAGCAGTGAATTCAGACTCTTCCGGACAGTCTTTGGGTTGATGCTCGTCAGACTTGGGGTCGATACCTGCACGGAGGAGAAGTGGCTGGAAATCATTGGAGTAGATGGAACCTTCAGGTACAAAATTGCCCGTGGTTTTGTCGATCCTTCCGAATGACCCAACCTGCTCGACGTCAATATACAACTAAAGACGATGGCCACAGATCAGACGCACTGGAATCTCTGAGGGTGGGTCCCAGTTGGGATACTTCCCGGTTCTATCGAATATAAGCTCGACGAATTTGCGTTGCGCATGCGACTGGGTGAGCCAGGTCCACATCTGTGGTGAGTATATGGTTTGCCGGTGAGTGAC
This sequence comes from Suillus placidus, assembly GCA_016628565.1. Classification (NCBI taxonomy): domain Eukaryota; kingdom Fungi; phylum Basidiomycota; class Agaricomycetes; order Boletales; family Suillaceae; genus Suillus; species Suillus placidus. Next base: position 15,916 of record JABBWD010000257.1, on the reverse strand, counting down.
AATCTCGAGGTTTTAAAAGGATGTAAGGGCCAAGGCAGTGTACTGCTGTATGCTGCTGTGTGACAGGCGTCAAAAACTCGGATGGTATACCGCGACGTGAGAGTGTTCTGATAAAAACGATACATTGATCTAGTCGTCACGCCGTGGATCCGTTCAAACAAACACAATGATGGTTCATGATCATCGATCAATTCCGAACGCCTGGGTTGCTCGGATCTGTTATTACAATGGGCGGTGGTTACGGTTACATGCCTTGGTTGAAAGTTTGCGTCTTTCATCTCGGCGCCTTCTGCGGTTAGCGGTCGTACTTATTGTACCAGCAGTTGCCAAGCCGCAGCAACGTCTGCGTTTGCCGGCAGAGCAGTTTAAAGCTCCGACCGAATGGCATTTCGAGCTCTCGGCTTCGTCTGGCACTAGCCCATGATGCAAACAACTCTACGGTTACTTCGCGACTGACCACGATTTATACTATGATCATTAATCCATCAAACCGCTTCATATAAACAGAACCTTTAAATCACTTGTAGAGTGAAAAAAGAGATTATATATGATTATGTGAAGTGGTTTCTGATACTTTTCCTTTCAATCTTCGCTGCTTCAAGCCTTTAACATGGTACTCTTCAAACGCTGCCATTCTGTTGATTGGTAACCACAGGTAGGTTTGTCATGCTACTCTAGTCGCGCAGTATCAGCACCCCTTAAGCATTGGTATTTTAACAAGTGTGCAAGCAGTATTTGGAAGACACTTGACTCTTGGGGAACCTTAACCTATTAGTAGGTGAACTGGTCAGGCAGGTCCATCTTCGATCGCAAACTGCGGGTCACCGGGCCAGCCCGGCTGGATTCCATATAGTACTACAGGAAGGTGCTGCGCACTCGACCATACTCAGCCCCAAAGCGCTGCAAGCATCGTGATGATCTCGTGACTCGCTTTTGAGCTATTGATGCGCACACTCTATTTCACTGCTCAGCACACTCACTTTCACAGCTCGCCAGGTGCCCCCATTGGTACGCATCCACGTCGATCTTTATCGATTATGTGAGACAAATCCAGCCAAGCTGGTTATCCGCTTTCGAGTTACTGGTGCTTTCCATCGTCTGACGAGAGATAACCAGTTAGTATTATTTTTCAGTCCTCGACTCACCAGCTAATAGATATCATCAGGAAGTGAACTAGGCCTTACACAACACTGATTCATCGCTGTCGACCATATATTTCCTTGTCATCTTAGTATCCGTATTAAAGTGGTCATGCAGGAGCGTCCTCCTGGCTATTCTGACTGATCCTCCTCTCTCAACAACCTTACCATCAGCATTCCAGACGGATTCCAGTAGCGGGACGCCCTATCTGACATGGATGAGTCCATCGAACTGCCATGTTTCGCTGGCACTCTGATCGATCCGTGCTTCTCGACAATATTTCCATCAACTTTCGCCGAATTTCTTATCCTGCCGCATGTTGCGTTTACTAACCAGTGGTCTTTCGTTCCCGCTATGACTTCTCGTACGTGTCACCCAGTAGCTCATGCTTGTCGCTTTTTCCATGATCATGGATTCCAAGATTTGAACATGAATAATGGTGTGGAGTAAACATGAGCCTTGTCACATTGACAATATATGATTGGACAGAACGTTGTTCTGTGCACACTCCATTATCCGTGCTGACAATTATGGCATTCCCCCTTACATGCACGTTGTCGTTTAGTCGCGGTCTGCGTCCGGAGAGCCTAAATTATGAGAGCTCGGGTACGTGTTACTCGCATTGAAACTCGATCCTGTTCTCAGTCGTTGACAACAAGATCGTTGATGTTTCAGGTTTCTTTGCCCAAACTGCCTCGTGCTTTCCCCTTCTTTGCTCGTTTTACTCAGATGATACGTCTAACCCATATGATTTTCTTTCTCGTTGCGGAAACTAAGTAAGGTATAGGCTGGTGCGTCGAGAGCATAAATACGAAAGTCATAATATTACAATATGATACAAGCTCATCGTGTATCTGACCACAAACGCTGCCAATGTTCGCTACTGTGGATCTAGCCTTGTTCCGGCTCAGAATCGCTGGAATCCGTATCCTGCTGTGGAAGAACTCGTCAGCTATAAAACTTGGCCAGTTAGATGTGATACTCACGTGGATGTATATCGGCACCTCTGTACCATCCTCAAGGAGAGGCGCCCACGGGAGGGGAGGGGCTATCCATCTTGCACGCTCCTCGATTAGCCAATATATCCATCATAGCAGTAATGAGTGCACTCACAACATTTCACCTGTGCGTACTGGGGATGGCGACGATCGCCTGTTACGAGGGTGCCTGACATGCAAAAGTTCATATAGAGGGGTGTAGCAATGCTCTGTCTTGCATCCGTTGCGTGCTAATCCAGTTTGTGTGTCACTCCACCATCTCATCGTAGCCATAACATCAACTGTCCCCACAGGCGCCAAAATAGGCGCGGAACCTAGAAGAGCTATGGAGAAACTTTCACCGCCTTCCCCTGGATGAGTATATTTGTTGCTAATAAGATAGTATACTCACTTGTATCTGAGAGGTGCATGGAGAAGGCAGGGCAATAAAAGACCTTGGTAACGAGATGCATGGATTGAAGGAGCCGAATTTTCGCGAGCTTCCCCAGGGCGTCTGCAGTAATGCGTTTCATGCGAGGGTTATTCATGAGCAAGACGGCGCCAGCGGTGCCTTTCTTGACTTGCCACGTCCCTTTGATTGCAGCTGTGGCAATCTCGGGAACACCTCTGGTAATGCGATATCATGAGATGATCGAAAAGAACCTAAAGCTAAAGACCTGGCAACTTACGCTTGAGAATCGACGTTCAATTCGATTCGTTTCACATTTTTGGACCATGTTGTGAATTCAGACTCCTCTGGACAATCTTCGGGAAGATGCTCGCCAGACTCAATGTTGATACCTGCATCGATGAGATAATGTTTGAAATCATCTGAGTATATGGAGCCTTGGGGGATCAAATTGCCCGTGGCTTTGTCGATCCTTCCGTATGACCCAACCTGCTCAACATCAACATGCAATGAAAGACGATGTGGGTCACTGATAACACGCACTGGAATCTCCGAGGGTGGGTCCCAGTTGGGATACTTTCCGGTTCGATCGAATATAAGTTCGATGAACTTGCGCTGCGCATGCGAATTCGGCTGGGTGTCCCAGGACCACATAATGTGTATGATGGGTAGTAATAGGAGGGTAATAGGTGTGCCAAGTAAACGCCAAATTCTCGAGGTTTATACGGGGCAACTACTAGAAGGCAGTGTGCTGCTGTGTTGACAGTGTTGGTGCTGTGTGGCATGTGACAGGCCGGCGTCAAAACTCGCATCTTACCGTGAGATCTAAGGTTCTATCATAAGCTTGACCAATCCGTCAAAAGCAATTTCAGTTTCTTTGTTACAAAAAGCGATGACATGCCTTGGTAGAGTTGAACGTTGAATATCTCAATGGGCGTCCTTTCACTACTATCCCAGCGGGACCAGTGCTGTGGCAGCGTCCCCAGGCTGCTGCGCAATCACAGGACAAGCACCCGGCGTGCACTGGCAGGTGATTTAGGGTATGCACGAGCAGTTCTCCTTGTCACACACTTCCACAGGACTACGCAGTTGGAAGCCAGGCAGAAATATTGGAACCCTGGTCATTGCCTCATCAGAGCTCCAGCTCCGAGCTAGCCTTCGACCAATCCTCGGTGGTCTTGTGGTCGCCTCGTCAATCATTTATATCCTGACTCGGTTCCTGCCCAATCAACAACGTTTATCATTCATCAAGGGCCTCTGCAGCTGGTGTTTTGATTACGAGTCCAGCTAATTATTTGGGCCCACCTTTAGCCACTTCATAATCAATGACTCTTTTGCCCTCCGATTGTTATTTCCCGACTTCATCATCGCCGTCTTTTGGTCGCAATGTTCTGTGGTCCTTTGGAATCTGATCAAGATCTGAGATTTGGCTAATTCGCGGGGGCTCGTCATTTTGAAAGTGTGCACGGAGCTTGGTCACTGTATCCAAGGGTGAAGATGACTTATCAAGCCTGTTCACCCAAGCGTCGCCGTAAGTGGTTTTAGGATGGTCAAATCATACTACCCACCTACGACAAGGGCGGTGTTCTCCAGCGTTTCAGCCGTGACGTCTTAGATGGTCAGAACTGCACTCTCCTCGTAAACCAGACCTCACCCCCTCCAAACAAAAGATATCAGCCAACCCGCAGAACAACATCGCCGATGTCTGTCGTCACGCCTTCTTCCCTCGCCTTCGTCACAACGGGCTGCCACATAGACCGCCTTCGAGCGTCTCAGCGAATAAGAAGCTAAGTGTTTGGTGCCGTGGAAGACTTCTATGCGCAGGCATGCTGTGGCTCAACTCCCTCGGTGTCGAGCCAGCATCATCCAACTTATTCGAAACTTACGCGATGGACTCATTATTCCCCAAGCATTTCACAGGATCTCGCCTGGATCTGTAACATAGCGCCGTGTTTCAGAACCCAAATCGGCACACGGGCCCCCTATGATGCTTTACGAGGAAGAAAAGGAAGATATCGGGGTCAAAGCATTCTTTCCTGCTTCAAGCAAGTGTAGAACACGAACTGTACGGGAGAGCTCGCGGACAAGAATAGGTCAGATCGCTTCTTGGTTCCTTACCAAGTGGCACCCCCTCAAGGACCCCGGAAAAACTCAACCAACTTTGCGCCCAACGGCGTCAAAGGCGTCAACAACGCCTACCCCGTCTCCTTTCTGCTACCTTTTTCTACTACTAGTCTATACATACATAACGAACGTACTACAAAAACCAAAAAACACCGAAAACAAAGACAAAACCATGGCTCCAACGCCACTCAAAGCTCTCCAAGCTACTAACCAATCTGTAATAGCTACTGCAGCACCGACCACTAGAGGACGGAAAACTACTGCGAGCAAACCCCTGCTATCAAAAAGTAAAGAAATAGAAAATCACTTAACTGACCTAGACATCAGATCCGAAATCAAAAATAGCGTCTCCGCCAAAAAACTACTGCTATCTCACGGGCTAGACCTCCCCATTGCCTGTAACGCCATAAAGCAGATAGCACATGCTCTGCTGGAATTTAGTATCACAGCGGAAGTGGGAGCCACACACGTCGACATACTCCGATCAATGGCCATTCTACTCATTGAAGCCGAAAAGAACTTAGACGCAGCAAACCTGATAGACAAATTCTCAGCCCTGATACAAGGACCAATCGCGCAACTAGAGGAGAAAGCCACAAGAATCGAAGAAGCTACAACGACTCACAAAGAAGCCCTGGAAAATGCAGCAAAAGAGCTGCGTGGCACTTTATCTAACTCGTCAGAAAATATTGAGAAAGCGGTCCTAAATGTGACCAAGGCGTCGCAAGACATGCCAAAAGCCACGCAACCTGAAGGGATGCACTCATATGCGAACGCGGTCAAAACTAACGCTCCTCCCCTATTGACCAAACTTCTAGCTCGCGGAGAAGCACAGGCAAGACAAATACTCCTGGATAGACGCTCGTACGGTGAAATAGACACCCTACGAGGATTAACTGAAGCAGAACTCGTCGCGAAAGCCAAACTAACCTTAGAACTTATAGAAAAAGACGGCCTCACTGTCCACCAAGGCCTGACATTCCAATCAGCGAGAAGACTCCCTCACGGCGGAATACTATACGAACTCGACTCAGTAGAATCAGCAAGATGGCTCAGCATCCCATCTCACCGAGCAAAATTCGCCGTCAACTTCGGATCAAATGCAACCATCAAGGACCGATCTTTCCACGTCCTAATCGAAAATGTCCCCACATCCTACGACCCCAGCTCAATACGCACCAACACGGATATCGAAACAAACGGCGGACTCAAACCAGGCGCCATCACCAAAGCAAAATGGATCAAACCGATAGCCAGACGCAAGACGAACCAAAGGACAGCGCACGCGATCATAACCCTCAAGACTAAAGAAGGCGCCAATCAGATCCTCCGATTCGGGATATCGATAGAGGGGAAAAAGGTATTCGGACGCAAACTCCTCCCAGAACCGACACGATGCCTCAAATGCCAATCCTACGACGGATCGCACGTCGCAGCAGAATGCACTCAAGACCATGATACGTGCGGAACTTGCGGCGCACAACATCGCACAGCAGCATGCAAAGTAGACGACCCTAACTATTACCAATGTGCTAACTGTGATTGCCAGGGTCACGCCTCATGGAGCAGAGACTGTCCATCCTTCATCAGCAAGTGGGAAAGCTTCAAAAACCGATCGGAAGACTCGAAGTACCGATACTTCCCCACCGAAGACCCTCTCACATGGGAAACGACAGAAAACCACACCGAACAATGGAATGAACCACCAAGACAACCAGCGTGGACCCAACCAGCAACAGACACCAACACCCATGGCAATTATGGACGCCTCCTCACGAAGATACCCCCACCTCAACCTCACCCGCAACCTCAACCTCAATCTCGACAACCCCAAACGCAACAAGAACAACCGAAACGCCGCCAACCACGCACAAACTCGAACAAGATCCCACTCGGACTCAATTCTCAAGCTCGGCTCATGGACAACTGGCTCAACTCGCAGCCAGCCAATGAAAACCACTCGAACTTGGACTTGGAACCACACGCGCACCCAGACTCACCCCAAATCTCCTCCGCCAACACCACACCCTTGTGGTTCCCTCCCTCGACTCCAGACATCAATATCGGTAGCCCCTCACCATCCGACTTTGCATAATGCAGGACAACAGTAACGAACAACCTCTTCACTTAGACTTTAAAATATGGCAACAAAACTTACGAAAATCATCTAGCGCCTGGGAGCACATGCTTCGAAGCCTCAACCCCGAAAAGTACGACCTCGCATGCATCCAAGAACCATTCCTCAACGCAGTAGGACTCGCGAATGCCTCCAACCTCCGTCGATTCTGGGATGTAATATACCCCACCAACCACCACTCAAACCCCGAACGATCGCAAACCATCCTACTCGTTAACAAGAAGCTATCCAAGAACAACTGGCATATCATCCCGCTCGACACACCCAACGTCACGGCTATCGAGATCCACGGAGACTTCGGAAAAGTACGTATCTATAATATCTACAATGCCTGTGATCACTCGAGAACGCTCCAATTCTTGGAGAGACACTTAATCTTAGAAGAGGCTGCCTCCCGCAACCTCCCCCGTACTAACGCTAAAGGAGAAAGCAGAGCGGATAACGCCCACATGATATGGATGGGCGACTTCAACCGTCACCATCCCATGTGGGAAATGACCAGCAACTCTCACTTATTCACCGCGGCGAACCTAGACGCCGCGGGCATACTAATCAACCTTCTAGCAGAATACAACCTCGTTCAAGCCCTCCCCCCCGGCATTGCTACCCTCGAAGCCTCAAACACAAAAAACCACACCCGGCCAGACAACGTCTTTTGCTCAGCCGAAATCGAGCAGATGTTCACCAAGTGCTCCGTAGAGTATCAATTGCGTCCCACGATCACTGACCATTTCCCCATTATTAGTACCCTAGATCTACAACCAGAGCGCATCACCACCGCCCAACGGCCAAACTTCAGAGACGTCGAATGGGAAGAATTTAGAGAAGCCCTTTCATCCCACCTTGACGCACACCCCCCACCCGCTAACATTCAATCCATAGCAGAGTTCGAAGCAGCCTTTGCGCACCTCACCCAATCCATCGCCAAAACCGTGGAGGACCACGTCCCGAAGACCAAGCAGTCACCTTACGCCAAACGGTGGTGGTCAAACGAACTCGACATTGAACGAAAACAGGTACACAAACTCGGTAAGAAAGCAAGGAAACTACTAGCACGACGACAAGACCCAATCCACGACGAGTTCCGCCTTGCCCGCAACCGATTCTCAGAGAACATCAAGACCGCGAAGAAAGAACACTGGGAGGAGTGGCTCGAGGCAATCACACCCAGCAACATCTGGGATTTCCACCGCTACGCAGCCAGCGACCCGTCAGAACAGATCCACACCAGGATCAAAACGCTGAAAGACCCAAGAGACCCCAACGGAACGAACACCACGCAGGACAACGCGAGGAAAAGCGAGCTCCTCTACGACGTATTCTTTCGACAGCCACCCGAGAACGAACATGTTGAGCCCAATTTCATTTACAATCCTCCTATCTGCGAATTCGCACCAATAACTAACGAGCAAATCTTCCGCGCCATAGAGAAACTCTCCCCGTACAAAGCCCCAGGACCGAATGGAATATGTAATTGTGTATACAAAAATTGTACTGATCTTCTAGTGCCATACATGGGACCCATCTTCCGCGCAACATTCACACTCGAACATTACCCCGAAGACTGGAAACTGTCGTCAACGGTAGTCCTTAGGAAACCAGGAAGACCGGACTATAGCTTACCGAAGGCATACCGACCAATAACCTTGCTCGACACCATGGGTAAAATCCTTTCATCTTGTGTAGCCAGTGATCTAGTTTATATAGCGGAACGTCACCACCTCCTACCCCCGACGCACTTCGGTGGGCGACCAGGAAAATCGACAGTAGATTCCCTACACCTACTAACGAAATTCGCCACAGACGCATGGGCCTCAAAGGAACCCTTCGTCTCGATACTGTTCCTAGACGTCAAGGCAGCATTTCCATCCGTCGTAGTCAACCGTATGCTACACAACATGAGACACGCCGGAATCCCACTGGAATATATTAACTGGTACAGCAACCGGCTCAGCAAGAGAAAGACAACCCTACATTTCGACGACTACAGATCCGACCTCTTCAATGTCTCAAATGGTGTCGACCAAGGGTGCCCCCTATCGGTAATAGGATTTCTATTTTACAATTCACCTGTACTACGAGTAGCTAACACTAACCCGAAATGTGGAGAGCTAAGCTTAGGTTTTATAGACGACATAGCACTAGCAGCGCGAGGCAAAGACTACGAAGAAGCAAACGGAAAACTCAAGAATATGATGGAGAAACAAGGGGGCGCACTAGATTGGAGCAGAGAACACAATGCTGACTTCGAACTAGATAAGACGGCCCTACTTTGTGTCTCAAGGAAACAAACCCCCGACCCCAACCAGAGAAACAAGACCCTCCCAGTCCCCCGTCCATCTATCACCATCCGCAACCACGTCATCGAACCATCAAAATCACACAAATTTTTGGGAGTCATAGTCGACGACGAACTCAACTTCAAGGAACACGCCATGTACGCGCTGGCAAAGGGAACGCGATATGTATTAGCATGCCAGAGAATGACACGAGCAGCAAAAGGAGTCCATGGACGACTATTGAAGAAACTATATGAAGGTGTAGTAATCCCTAAGATGCTCTATGCTGCCGATGTATGGTGTTCAGGACTGATTGCGAAAGGGAGAGGGAAGAAAAGCGCAGGAAGAGGAGCACGAGGCTTCGCCTCGAAGATGGAAAGAGTGCAGAGAATGGCAATGACAATGATCACGGGCGGGATGAGAACCACCGCTACAGACATCCTTGATGCACACGCTAACATACTACCTTTCCAGCAGCTACTGCGCAAAGTATGCCATAGAGCCACCCTACGCATGGCGACACTAGACCAGACTCACCCCCTCCACAAGGGCATCCGCGCAGCGTACAACTCATGTACCAGAAGGAACTTTGAAAGCTGCAAAAGGCACCCGTCACCGCTACACCGACTTCTCAACGAATTCGGCCTCAACCCACATGCTATTGAAACCATCGACCCGACACGCCACTATCCCAAATGGTCCCCTGACGCCAGCACGGAGACAGCAGGAGACATAATAACGGCGGTAAGACGAGACGCAGAGGCAGAAGAAGACCTGCGGGTATACTCAGACGGTTCGGCCATAGATGGCGGGGTAGGAGGAGCGGCAGTACTGATGAAGCATGGAGAGATGGTGAAGGAGAGACGATTTCATCTGGGAGATGACCAGGAGCACACGGTCTACGAGGGAGAGCTGATAGGAATGATACTGGCAGTAGAGTTGTTGAGGGAAGAAGGGGGGAAAGGCACCATGTCCTTAGGCGTCGACAACCAGGCAGCAATCCACGCCACCAAAGTGTTCGCCTCCAAACCGGGGCACCACCTCATGGACAAGTTCCATGATGATTTGCGCAGACTCATCCCAGCACATGACACCCGCAAACTAACGATACGGTGGACGCCTGGCCACAAAGGGATCCCTGGCAATGAAGCAGCCGATGAACAAGCGAAGAGAGCGGCCAGAGGAGAGAGCAGCGCACCTCAGGAACTTCCAAAGTCCCTCCTTGCAACCAGAAACAACGTCAAACTCACCCTCCCAATAAGCAAGTCGGCACTGAAGCAGAGATTCAGAGGAGAAATCAAAGCCGAAGCGGCAACCATTATGAGGAACTCACCACGCTATCAACGCCTCCACGAAATTGACGAATCCGCCCCATCGAAACACTTCTCCATCCTGGTGGAAAAGCTCCCACGGCGACACTCCTCCTTGCTCTTCCAACTCCGAACAGGACACGCACCCTTAAACAAACATCTACACCGCATAACGAAAGTCCCCAGTCCTATCTGCCAGCAATGTCACCGTAGAGAAGAAACAGTACACCACTTCCTACTCGCCTGCCCAAAGTACACCAGACAACGACTATCACTCCAGAACGAGATAGGCCCCCAGGCTAGTCACCTCAAGAACCTGCTGAACGATCAGAAATGCGTCAAACCCCTACTTCGCTATATAGCAAGCACGCACCGACTAGAACAAATTTTCGGAGATGTCACACCCCCTGCAGACGACGAAGAAGAAGAATAAATCCATCCCTATCGCCTTTAGCTGGCTTTACCCGTCCTCGTTCCGAACCTGGACCAATGATCGCGCATCACATGACATTCTTAAATACCAATATATACGAACAAGTACATACCTGTATGTTTTGTCTACCATAGGGCGCAGCCCCAACGGACAATAAACACTGAAAAAAAAAAAAAAAAAAAAAAAAAAAAAGAATAGGTCAAAATCATTTCAATTTTTTCTCTCGATTGACATCCGGATGTTGTTTGTCCCTCGTTTTCCGTTACCCGGCCTCCTAAACTTCGAGCTACACGCGGGAGCTTAGTAGTACGTCTTTCCAACCCACCCTTTGGTACATCGCTCAAAAATGGGTCCTACATCCCTTAGACGCTGAAAAAGTCAGTGTTAATTGATTCTTAGGGATGTCAATTCATATCTGTATAGCTGATTTAAATGTACGCGTAGATGAATCATGGGGATCAATGTCCCTGTATTAATTTGCTAAATGGCGATGCGGTATATCATCTTAAATCACTGGAAAATCTCCGGGGTGTGCGAGCTAGACTTCTTGTCACAGGTAGCAGGAAATGTTTACGCAACCCGCATGCATTGATTGTGAGACGTTTCGTAGGCTTCGTTCATGTATAGGTGGGTTAATAATTCTAGTGGTACATCACAGTGGTTGTCCGGCCCCAGTGCTAATTCTATCCTTCAAATCACTCCAGAACACCAAATAAATAAGTACCACAACGAAACTCCATATAACCGGGATTGACTGGTTGATCATTTGGATCGCTGTGCTAGACATCTCCACCAGCCAACGCATCGCCACCAGCACGGAAATAAAGGGTCGTCATGCCTGTTTCCTCGTCGGACCTGGCCACGAGCTTAGCATGGTATCCGCGGACGCTGAGGATCAGACGCGGTCCCAGTACAAACATCTGCAACACCTGGGCCATTTGGAGAACGGTGGAAAGGGCAAATCCCAGAGTTATCGAGGACTGTAAAAATGATGATGAGCAGACAGACGCAGATGCTCAGTCGTAGGTTGGCGCACCACGACGTTTATAGACAGTGAGCCCAGGGTGAAGCAAGCCACAACAGCAAAGCTAACACAAGCGGAACTTCAGCGAAACAAGGTAATAGCATCTGAATCGCCGAACTCACGCTACAAAATAAAACGCGTGACTTGTAGTTAACACTGTGAAATAGTCCCCAATGGCCGATCTTGTCGGAGATTGTCGCAGTTCACGGAGGTGTTTTGTAACAACCCAAACTGCAAGAACGAAGGCGAGGATCTCCCATATGGCGGTGGATATCACACTCTCATAAGCCAGATCCATCTGGCTTGTCTCTTTGTCGACAAAACAAATGCGGTAATCAGAAAGGACGGCTTCCTCTGGCATTTGTTCATGAGTCTTGAGGGTATTATCAATAGTCGAAGCCTACCTGCTGAAACACCGATGTTTGCCATTACTGTGATAACACTGGAGGCGATCGTGGAAGCCAGCAAGACCACAACAAGAAAGATGAGTATCCTTTTAGATCGTTGATACATGGCGTGTATCCGAAACATCATTATGACTTGCGTGATATTTCAGTCAAGTCGGTATCAATAAGGTACCGCAGGTGAGCTCACCGCCCAGCATAGCATTGACGACGACAGGCGTCCATGTCGATATGAAGTAAACGATAAGGCCTGAAAACCAAGGTTACTGATGTGCATTGATGGAATCGATGCTTTAAATGAACTTACAGCTGTTGCAGTCGTTATGTTCAACATAACAAAGCAACTGAGAATATCACTCACTCCTGTGTAGGAGTGCAGTTAGTAACTGAATGGGAATGGCAGCCATCAGTACAGAACACCTACTGCATCTGTCATCGAGACTGGGAGATTCCCTACATGCCGCCAGTGAGACTGAACAAGAGCAGTGTATTTGTGGGGATACATACATAGTATGATGATCCTAATTGTGAGATACGGATTGTTAGTACAGTGCAGCGTCAATTTGTTAGCCTTGGGAGCTTACACAGAATATAATATTCCAATGTAGCGAACCTAGCATATGTCGAAGTCGGCTCAGCACAACACGTCAGCTACATAACGCACGCATATATAAAGAACGTTCATGAGGGACCAGCGTCGCATCTGCCCCAAGTCAATCCCATTATCCAGTTTGCTTCTTATATAGGACCTTGCTTACCCAGACCAGTTCGACCTATTAAAGTATTCTTAGTGAGATGGCTGCAACGATGTCATTAACTTACCTCTTGTCCGAATGTTAATGCTTGGATGTCGCATAAGTATTAATGATACCCTCGGAAAGTATTATTTCACTCACCCCAATCGTATACCACCACGACAGAAGATACAACTGTAAAACCAGTCAGTGATAGTGAGACGTTACCATCCTCATCCCACTTGCTCTCTACTGACCTACACAATAGCTGATGAGATTAGCATCACTGATAAGTGGAAACCAAGCGGGATCATTTGAGACTACGGTCATATCTGGATGGGGCGTATGGAGTTTGTGCAGATAAACCATCCAGCGCATTTATAGCAATCAGTCTGGATACTCGCGAGACATCTTGAGCTTCGATTGATCACTATTGTCGATGAAATAATTAGAATGGGGAAGCCCTCGATCGAACCAACATGCCTGATTGGGGATTTTGGATCTAAATGAAACGTGCGAAATATCTGAAGGCGCTGAAAATCGGTTGATCACAATATGTATGTAAACCCAATGCTGTTCGGCACGTTCTGCTACATCATGTGTTCCAATGCTCTTCGGCACGTTCTGCGCCGGTCATCGACCTAACTGTATAGACTAACTCTGTAGAGCTTCGTTATTCTGTTGCATCATCCGATCAGAACGTGGCAACGTACCACAGTTTAATTCTCGCAAGACTATGCTCAGGAGGGCAATTCGTCAAGATTGCATCAAAGAAGCACCTTTGGAAGTAAGGTTATATGTATGTAGCAGATGTGCACACCTAATGGAAAGTGGACATCGACAGACTGGACGGTAGTAACACCTCGAACTCAGTGAAATCAGCCAGAGGTACTTCAACTGCTAGCTCTCGACTGGCCTGATGTCGCATGAGTCAGCGATCATGTGGAGCTCCATCGTACAACCCTGCTGCTGTTACTGAGATGCAGGGTAACTGGAGACCTATGGTGTGAGCTCTCTCTTCACGTTCTGATGATCAAGAAGAATTTTCTCGCCTGAATGGTGCGATATGTATTTGTGGTGTTCAAATAGATTACTAGTACTTGCGCCTATGAAACGATGATGTAAGGAGACTACACTAGCGTCTCAAGAGCCGAGATAAGAACGGGCAGTGTGCCCAATCATCAGCATCTAGCCTGCGATATGTTAATACCAACAAGGATTCCCATCCGACGATAACGTAGTGACATACCAGAAGATCTTTGCTTAAGCAAATGCATGCGATACTGCTCCTTCGAGGGAAGCGATAAGGGTAAAATCTTCCGTGCGCTGCTCATCTGTCGTCATCACTCCAGAGCCGAGAACCAGGCATCCGGGGGACATTTTGACCGGCCAGCAATGCCTTCAGCTGCGCGTGAGGCGAGGACTGTACATAGCAAGTTTGAAGTTGATGTAAATCGAGAGATGGGAGAGTATTGAACAGGGTGCACATGTTCGACTCTACATAGCGAGCTTCCAGCACACGCAAATTGGAGTGATATTTAGAATGATTGTACGTGCATGCGGTCAGCTCCTGCAGTGCTGAAAGGTATTGGTCAGATTTGTCGGTGTCAGGGGAAAAACAGATAGAGGCGAGATTTGATCGATGTAAGCTGCGTAGCTTGGTGGTTGACCCCATCACACCAGAGTGACCAGACTACCAACGAGAGCGGAAGCCCTCCTGATCGCTTGAGCCATAAGTCATGACAGAAAGCTATCAACTTTCAGCGTCCTCCCTGGACAACTACAACCTACACCATGAACTGGGTATGCCCACAGCAACCTCCCCCCATGAGTGCATCGGAGGATGGGTATGGCAGCTGGCTAGTTTGTCACCAGATTCGACTCGGCTGGTGAAAGGAAAAATCCCGTGGGAACAAAATCATTTCAAATTTATGCCTGACGAAATCAAACAACCTCCAGAGTCTTGGCCAGACTCCGGCTCTCAAGATCTCATGGCCTGGTCGATCGAATTGTTTCTGGTGATAAAACATATCCATATTCAAGTTAACACTTGTGCAGTAACTGCCAGAATCAAATCCACGGTAACCGCCGGCTTCAACTTCGGTTCAACATGAAACTTAAAGCTTAAAAGCTTAACGTTTTAACCATTCAAGTGAGTTGTCCGCGATGATCATCGTGATAGGTGTTTCAACCCATTTTGACATGACATACTCAGGAGGGAGACGTTGAATCTTAGCGATTATCGTGCCAAGTACTGCTGAGTACATGTCGGGCCCATATACAGACCACCCATTCTAATATCCATTTCTGGTTGAAGAAATTTTTATTGACGTACGTACGTAGATCCGGGGATCACCTAACCATTATACCAACCCAGGGCTGATGCTTTTGTATTCAATGGCGCGCTTAAGGTTAGTACATGTAATACGTTTCTACGATGCGGCCCGATAAGTAGTATTGCTGCGCACCCTCATTGCAGCGTGGAGTTGTACTACACTCCAGTGGCATCACTGCGAGCTACGTCCAATTGTCCCAGAAGCATAGGATAGGCTGCACTCATGACGACCGCACCTTCCACCCCCAATCTCGCCATCTTCCGCAGTTATGCATCCAAACCCGATCCAACGAGTCTACCACCATCGATCCTACTCTCTCACTCAGAAACTTGCCTGACGGTCTTCGACGCGTTCCCGAAATCCATCTTTCACTTTCTGGTCATACCCCGAATCCAGCCGCCATTGAGCGCACGCCATCTCACAGACTTGCGCTCTTTGCTTCAATGCGAGAAAAGCACCGCAAGGGAGGTGCTTATGAACTTGAACAAGGAAGCGAATAACGTGAAGAAGCTGATTGAGGAAGAGATGATGAAGTTGTATAAGTTCAAGTGGGACATTTGGATGGGGTTTCATCCGATTTCGAGCATGGAGTGAGCATTTGTCTATGCT
>JABBWD010000256.1:0-25483 GCA_016628565.1 Suillus placidus | reverse complement strand
TTAGATTTGTGCTTAGCCTTACAAGACCAGCGCCAGCAAGATCCTGTGGCCCTCATTTTGGATAAGGAGGATTTGCTGCTGGAAGAATGGGCAACTGATGAGTGAACTGAGGAAGGTCTCATCCTGCTCAGTCGTGTGTGCTGCGCTCGGCAGAGATTGGGAGCGCAAAGATCAGCTCGCATCTCCCAACCCTGTGAATCAGAATTGTCGAGATTCCACGTGCGTGCCAAATTGCTTGCATAGCATCCACCAATAGTGCTGCTGGTGTCAGTGAACAAGGGCGCTGATGAGCCGAATGCAGGGGAAATGAGTTCTGAGTGGTGTTACCACTTCCAAAATAACCCATTGCTACAAGATCGGCTTGAGAAAATGACCCGAGCGCCTCGATTGTACCAGGCACCTGGGTTGCAGCATGCTAATCGGATTGGGAGGTATGGTGCAATGTTGTGCCATGCTGTTCGAGCGATGCATCAGCTGGGCTTGTTCGAACGATGCATCAGGCTGGGCCTGTTCGAACGATGCATCAGGCTGGGCCTGTTTGAACGATGCATCAGACTGGGCCCGTTTGAGCGATGCATCAAATTGTGCCTGTGTCTACAAAGCGTTAGATTATATGGGGAGAATAACGAAAAGTCCATACCTCAGAATAGAATCCGGATTGATTAAGTTCACCGAGCGGTGATGCATCACTGATGCTACCTTCAATATTACCAAAGCCTGTAACGGATGCATCAGTTTGCATCAGGTGGCCTCGAAACGATATAAAAACCTAGATTATCCCAATCGATGGAATCGCCATATCGTCCTTCATCGTTCTCTTCACCATCCTCTGCATCTGCATTTTCTTCTGCGTCCTCAGGTTCTTCGCCGTTTCCTTCGAGCTCCTTAGTCTCATTGTCATCTCCAATATTTGGCAGCAGCGCATTGCGCTTGTTTGGAGCTGATGGTCAAGTCTTAGGGTGAGCCTATAGTGACTCGGACAACAAAGATCAGCTTACGGAATATCAATTCAGCATATTGCTGGTATGCGGCAAGGAAGGTATTGTCCTTGTCAGGGCATAATTGAGAAAAATTATTCCCGGCAGGGGTTTCCGATGGATGACACCTCAGTAAGGTGAGCTCGTTAGTCACATTTATAGTTTGGTGCACTTACGATAAAGTAACGATATCCCAATTCTGCCTCGGGTCCGGTCCAGCGCATGTGAAGGAGACTATAAATCGAGTCTTCTTCTTGATGAGGCGTGCAAAGCGCTGGCAAATGATTGGTAAGTCGTCGATACCTCTATGTGCTGTGTGAGTGACATTTAAATCATAATCATTAGGAACTTACTTCGCAATGGCATCAGCGTCAGTTTCTTCGTCGTTGTCGGCTTCGTCATCTAGCACGTCCTTCTTTACCTTTTTCTGCTTGTTGTACTTCTCTCTCACCTCCTTCTTGACCTCGTCTGACTCATCTTCCAGGAGCTCTTTGCAAAACTTTCGGCCCAACGCCATGCGGCGGCCAGCTGTAGCTACGTTCCCTGCCTCTTGTTCAGCCGCGACTAGGGGTTTGATCCGTTCATCATATACCATATCCATGTAGATTTCTTCAACAGATTTTGCGCGCGACTTTGGTAGTAGTGCAGTTTCAAAGATGGAGGTTTCCTTCTTTAAGCCACGGTTTTTCTTGGACGCATTTGTCCGCCAACGGAACCAGGTCTGCAATTGCTACCAGGGTTTCGATTTAGCCGTCAAAAATTGTCAAAAAAAATACAATGACTTACAACCTTGCGCGACTTTTCCACAGCTGTTTCTGCAGCTTGTTGCTCTTCTGTTAGTGGTATTTCGATGGGTATATCAGGGAAGAGGGCGGCTCGCTCAGGCCATCTTTTAAACCAATAAAGATGAGTCTTGGGCCAGAAGTGCGTGTAGTCCTTGTCCTCGCCGTGCAGTACAGTATACTCTGCCAACTGTGCTTGGAGCCATTCGTACTGTTCCTTAGTAGTCCACTGAGCTGCTGGCATCTGCCATAGGATTTTCAGCCATATACTGTGTTAATAGTGTCGCCGTCATACCTTTGTTTTCCTCTGCGCGATGATAGACGAGTGTGTCCCTTTACCAATGCCTATGCTTGTCCTTATATCGTTCTGCTGGCATCTGATCAGGGCTCGTTGGAAATCAATATCGGTGAATGAAAAAGGAGGCTAATTTAGCTAGCAATGACTTACAGGATCCGAATACATGACAATAAAAATAAAAATGGTAGTACCGGCGCCACAGTCTGATCAAAGCGGGAATGGTGACACCGGCGCCAGTCTGTGTCTCTGGGGACAGGACAATATTGCACAGTCTCTGAGAGCAGAACATGGTTGTGGCACTATCAGTGGGGAAAGCAGCTGAAAAGAAAACATCACATACCACCTGAGAGCAGGACATATGAGGCTGTGGCACGATCAATGTTGGGAAAGCAGCTGAAAAGATGACATCATGCGAGCAGGACATGGCTGTAGCACGATCAGCGTCAGGAAAGGAACTCACAAGACAACATCATGCACCATCTGAGAGCAGGACATGCACAAGGATATCCAGCCGGTGAGGATTCTGTAATCCTGAGCGGAACATGGCTGTAGCACGAAACATGGCTGTAGCATGATCAGCGTCAGGAAAGGAACTAACAAGACAACATCACGCACCATCTGAGAGCAGGACATGCACAAGGATATCCAGCTGGTGAGGATTCTGTAATCCTAGCATTCAAAATAGTGCTGTAAAGTCCAGTGATGTCAGTTGACAGGGCACCTGTAACAAGTTTCACACCCGATAAAAAGAGTTGAAGAGTTGACAGATGATGGTTTAGTTTTAGGTTGGTTGATGGAGGCATAAGATGTATACGTGGGAGAGCGTTGTGATGCCAGAGGTGGGTGTGAAGGTTGAGCGGCTGGGCGTAGAATATTGATATGATGTAGCGGTTGTTGTTGGAGCAGCCACTGTCAGCACATTGAATTCGGATTGTGACGGAAACCTCAGCTAGGTCCAGAGTTTATGCCATGAGCTTGTCTTGAAAATACCCACTTCAACAAGCTTGTGCAGAATATTAATTGTTCAAGATCATCATACAGACGACAACAACATAAACGTGAGATGCTCTTGAGAGCCTTAAGCATCCAATCGGATGATGAATAAAATCCAACCAAAACATAAAGCATTCATTGTGTGACGATAGGAACATCTTGAATGGTCCAAGAAAGCATCATAGTACTTCCTACATATCATCATACCCACCATTAAGTACTACTGGTCCACAATGCTGTACTTTGCACGAAAAATTGCAGTGTTATAGGTCATTCACTTTGCGGGATTCTACCAAGCCTGTAGTCACATACTAAGTAGGACCGAAACTCGACTTACTCAACTCGCTCAAGTCAAGTCTCGACCCGCTTCAATTCCTTTCAATTCCTTCACAATCTCACTCGTGTATGTCCTTTGGCTTTCTGTCGTGAGCATACTAGGATTACATCTGTGCACATATATTTTGATGCTATCTAGCTGTTTCCTCCATGCAACTTCCCTGCTGTATTCTGGTATGCACACACGTGGCAAAATGTGTTCTAACTGCCACTGTCCATGTCCACTGCGGCAACAACTTCTTCCTGCTGCCAGTCTGCCCCATACCCAACACAGCGCATCCACTGTATTCTATCGTCTCACAACTCCCTCGACTCCAGGCCAACTTCACTCCACAGGCGTAATACTCAACTTCCCTCTCCCATAACTCCAACAATACAGCCATCTCCTACGGCCGCCCCATGCAAAATACCAAAACATGTACCTGTATTCTAGCGTCTCACAACTCCATCGACTCCAGGCCAATTTCGCTCATCAGCCGTTCAGACTTAGATGATCCTGATTTGTTTGTTCAGAATTTATTGGAGCTGGATTGTGCTCGTCAATGTGCGGTTGATTTCGCTGTGCACAGGCGTAATACTCAACATCCCTCTCCCATAACTCCAACAACACAGCCATCTCCTACGCCCACCCCATGCAACAATCTGTGCGATCAATGTTGACTCCAGCGCAGACATTTTCATCATTCACGGTGCGTACTGTAATCTTATCACTAAAGGAGACTACTCCTGATATCAATGTCTTGCAGTAATCATAATGATGCATCAGTGATGCATCTGGTGACTCATCACCGTTTGAAGTCTAATCAAGTTTTTTAGACCGTTGACGTTAATACCTCCTTATCCAGGGTGAGTGGTCCACTATATCATCAATGGTGGTTCATAAGGCTAACTCAAAAATCACTGTGCATACTGGTCTCCTCTAGAACTTTGCATTGACCATCACTAACGCAAACATCAATGTCAACGCTCGTGACCCAGGGTGAGTAGTTCGCTTTATTAACGGTGGTGCTTCTCGGCTAATGACAAAACTACAGCGCATTTCATTTTCCCCACTCCCAGGATACCTCTCAACGAACGATCAGCTTATCCTCTTTGGCTCAGCATCACTACAACACCCTACATGGCCGAACCAGAAGAGTCCATGACTGTGCATGAGGGCAGTATAGAGTTTGAGGAGGCTGCAAATGCTATGGCAGACGAGTGCTCTTTATATTCGTATCGAGGAATATTCTATAATATGCCTGCCCAGCCCAATCTAAAACCCCCCTTTTATTGTGTTACTTGGGGCCGCTACATCGGAGTGTTTCCGGCATATCTCTGGTGAGTTTTCACGTTTTCAGTAAGATTTTTTATACTTACTTAACACCTGCCATAGGAATGATGTAAAGCTAGAACTCAGGACACCGGGAAACTATGTTGCTACCTTCTTTGCAGTTCGGTCGCTTGTTGTGGGAGAACAGAAGGTTCATCGTGCCATCAGACGTAGGCTCGCATCAAGCAGGTGATATACTAGTAGGTCCGATGATATACTTCGTTTGGTAGCATTTGCTGACATCTCGTCAGCTTTAAAGTTATGTGGGTGTTGCCCAGTCTGAGGTTGGGACTAGATATGGGTGGATGTCGTACTACGAGAATGCCGCGTACTAGTCGTTTTGGGTATAATGCATTGACATGTTGATTTTCTTTGAGTTTATGGTGCCCTGTGATCACTTGGAGCTTACTCGGTTCGTTCAAGTAACTTCAAACCCCAGGATCATCACCAAGCGTGTGCGTGATCTTACAATCAACAACGAATGTCTACAGATCCTCCTTGTGCCGGGGAGTCCTCGATTCAGACTATTGTATGCACTCAGGCAACATCCACTGCACTGAAGAACTTACAGAAACGGAAGAAAAAACCTAAACTCAATTTTTACCACCCAGTGACCTCGGTGCCTTCTCGCCAACATACCCAATATGATGTCCATAAAGATGGGTCCATCAGCTATACATTGAAGCGTCTTCAACCTCCCAAGAATGCTAAGGCAACCATCAACAACCTAACTCGTACTGCACCGACTCTGCATGATGTGCCATTTTCGATTCCCGAGCCATTTGACGATCTCCCGCTCGGAGTATCATTAGACTTTTTAAGCCAGCAAGCAAGAGAACGAGCAGCGGGCGTATGTACACTGCAATATTCTGAGTCGTTAATTTTTTTCTTACCATGATTATTTAGGACAATCCTTTGTTGGTGTGGCTGAAGCACCGAGACTTATTCCTTCGCGAAATGATCCGTCTCGAGGGAAGATGTAGTCAAGCCGGTGCTCAGTCTTGCTTGGGATGTAATTGTCCCAGCCCGGAGTACCAGGTGTGATGATTGCTTAGGGTCAGAGCTCTATTGCTCAAGTTGTATCTTGTCGGCCCATGTGCGCCACCCACTTCACCGATTGCAGGTATGTTTTCATATGTGATTGGGAGAATAGGACATAAAACTAATCTAATATCAATGTAGAAGTGGAATGGTCAATACTTCAAGCAAATCTCACTGAAAACCATGGGCCTTCGCATCCAGCTTGGCCACACCACTGGCCAAAGATGTCTTAATCCTCGTCGCGCCTTCGACAATGATTTTGTCGTTATCGACACCCACGGTATACACGAAGTGTCCCTTGACTTTTGCAATTGTGCAATAGCTGAAAGCTATGTGCAGCAGCTGCTTCGAGTATCATGGTTTCCTGCGACAACATCAAATCCAAAAACCGCTGCAACGTTCCGTATTCTCAAGCAGTACCACATACTCTCGTTCGAGTCAAAAGTGTCTATGTACGAATTTTATCACGCGCTCAGGCGGATGTCCAACAACACTGGCCTACTTCCTGTCAAGGTAAGTTCATATTTTCAAGTCTCTTTGAAGTGACTCCAGCTTCCTTACAGGATCGATACGAGCCGTTTACGCGAATGATTCGCGAGTGGCGCCACTTGAAGATGCTTAAGCGCTCGGGGCGAGGTCATGACCCCAGTGGTATAGGTGGGACAGCTGAAGGCGAATGTGCCATACTGTGCCCCGCATGCCCACACCCAGGGAAGAACCTTCCAGCTGATTGGAAAGACGCCCCTCAACAGTGAGTTTAGAGCAGCCTTCAGTCCAGAGTGGAATTATTGCTAATATAAGTACTGTTAGGTGGTTATATGGTCTATTCCTCGCCATCGACGCAAATTTCCGATTAAAACGCAAGGCTGTCTCGAACGACGACGTTGACCCAAGCCTGAGTGAGGGCTGGGGTTATTTTGTAGAGGAAGATGCTTATAAAGGCTTCTTGCATAGCAGCGCAGACAGCATCCAAGAGGTTAGTTCGTTTTATTTGTCCTTTTTGTATACTCATGGTTATTTTTGCAGAAATCAACATGTTCAAGTCACAGTGCCGTTAATATGGCTGACACGAAATCTAGCCGTGGACTCGCTGTTACTGGCTTAGGCACCGTCGACTGTGCTCGCCACAACATGAAACGGCCCAACGCAGTGGGGGATCTCCAAAAGGGTGAAAGGTAAGCTGTTATTTGGTTTCTGCAGTTGGCAATCTAACATGGGCTTGTAGATATATCAACATGGATTATCTGTTCTTTTCGACACTTCGTCATACTGTACTCGACACTCTCAACGTATCCTACGATATTGCGTGCCAGTGGCACAAACATTTATGGAACCGCATGAGTGCCTTTCCGTTGTCAATGCACCTCTCACATGCCGCCAAGACCGTCTCGTTTTTCGTTCCTAAGTTCCACCTGCCCGCTCATATCGAGCAGTGCCAAACTTCGTTCTCATTCAATTTCAAGAGCGGGGTAGGAAGGACCAACGGAGAAGCTCCAGAACGCGGCTGGGCTAACATTAACCCTGTCGCTTCGAGTACAAAAGAAATGGGTCCTGGTTCCCGGCGAGACACCCTTGACGACTACTTCGGAGACTCCAACTGGAAAAAAGTAGTTGGACTTGGTGGGTCTATTTTTGTCAAAATAATACATTAATTTTTATTTTATCAGGTAGTACTATGCTTCGCAAGATGAAGGATGCGTTACCGGAGCGAGAGAACCATCGTGAAGCGTTCGAGGACCTTGATGATGGCTTGCGAGGCGAATACAGTGCCGCCCTTGAACAGTGGAGAGAACAGGTGGAGGCTTGGGAGCGTGACGCTGCACAGCCCAATCCTTTCGAACGCAAGGCAGAAAGTAAGTATGAGATCGTGATAATAATACTTACGTGCTCATATTAATCCTCCATATATCACAGGTATCACCATGGCTTCTGTACGACTGGAGCTGGCTAGGCAGGACCAGGTTGACCTTCAAACAGGGACTTACCTTGCCCTACACGAGGACTGCACTCCTAGTGTATTGATTAGTACTGGCTTAGAACTCGAGGATCAGCAGTGAGTGAGTGTCCCGACTGTTGCTTACCAGACCTCGTTCTTACTTTGATAGACGGCGAATGAAAGCAGACAGAGCTGGCCTCGGAGTCCATGCGACGGACAATCAAGAAGGAAAGATACTTCAGCGAAGCAACACTCTCCGACGGAGGATTGATGCATGGGTGAAGATGCAGGAGTTATATATGCCGTTTCTCGCTGCACTACGTGCGAGCGAGCGCTCAGTATCTAACAATGTGCCCACTGCACCAGAAGCAATCAAGCTCTGGCTGCCATCCCATATCAGTGGGACCATGCCTTGTGACATCCATCTCCAAACCATTGAATGGAAGCTGCGGTATGGTCAAGCTCACGACGCACTCTGATCTCTACGTTCGAACTTACGTGCTCAGACTGCAATCCTCAAGTATAAGGACCGGCATCTTCGTGGCCAAGGAGCAAACACGCGGGCGCGGAATACATTGAAAGCCATTGAAGCGAGGATCGAGGGCGCTGCCAGTACTTACGAGCATGCACATAAATCCCTCGTCGTTCTTGCACCACGAGTGAATCAGACCCAATCCGGGTGGCACTCATCACTGCGGCCGCTAGACCGAGCTGACATCCGCTCGATGACAGATATACTATGGGGAGAATCGGAGGGAACGAGAAAGCTGTCATGGATCTGGAGTATGCGGGGAGCGGCTCCCAATGAGATGGACAACGACAATACCTTGGAAGGTAGGCGGCTCTTCATTTTGCTTCCTAGCCAGGCTCACAGTCGATCAGACATGCGAATAGAGTGGTGCAAAGCCAGGGCACGGGCGATGCGCTGGGCAGAAGAGGTGGAGTTGTTGAAGGAGGAGATGCGAAGGATTCAGCAATTTTTTGAGTGGGATGCGCAGCGCTGGGACGAGCGGGGCCTAGGAAACGCACTACAAGATGCAGACCAACGCGAGGGTCAGATGGCGTACGCCAAACGTCAAGCCGTTTTACGTCGAATGCTTGCCGAGTCTTTCAAGACCAGCTGGGCTGACACCCTGGCTCTGGTGGACAGATTCGAAGACATGGACATAGATAGTACATAAACCTTTGTTAGAATTTCGGACACTCAATACATGTTAGCGAGAGTTGGTATCAAAATTTGCATAGTTTACAGCAACAGCAGGGTACGAAATAGAGCAAAGGCGCGAAACGACACGGCAACCGAACGGCAACAGCGGGCGCGAGACAATGAGCACACAAAATCGAGAAGGCGCAATGGGAGACAGCATGCGAGAAGGCGGGGGCGGGTGGGATGCATGATGCATCAGAAATGGGTGGGATGCATGATGCATCAGAAACGGAGATGCATCAGATAGACGGAGGGGATGCATCAGGTAGATGGAGGGGATGCATCAGAAAGCGGAGGGGATGCATGCGTAAAGGGTGGTACAATTGCACCAATGATGCATCACTGGAGTGCTACAGTTGCACTGTTTGATGCATCAATATGACACGAACCTGTGTTTCGTCAATCCCAGATGCGGCTACTTTAATTTACGGCCCATCTGTGCACTGCTTACATCCGCTTCGACATCAATGCTAATCTGCTAATGAGGCGTGCACTTAGTATATGGCGGCATTTAATATTCATTTCCTATGGTGAGGCACTCATACGTTAATACCGATTACTCGTACTTGCGAAGGGGTTCGGCAATCTCCCAGTACTCCTTGACTCATCCTCAAGCCTACCACTAAAATCAAAGAGCTCTGGAGGTGTCAGTGACCACGTCCTCCAAAGCCGAGGTGAAAGGGAATCTTCGCGTTTGATGTCTTCTGCTATTCGCTATCCTCGCCTTGTCGTCTGGGATTGGTTACTCGGCGATATTGATGAGCCATGCGATCGCGTTCAACACCTGTCTTTTGTGTTAATGCTGTATATTGTAGATGATGAAACAAGATGGTGCAGACTCGTGGATGGGATGAGGACAACGGAACCTATCTCAATTCAAAGATATCGGGCAGTGGATATCCGACTGGGGTGCTCGGTCGCAAGAGTATGATAGCCATTCTGGTTGGACTAGTCTGCTTTACTGCGAGGAAGTGTGAGTCTTGTCACTCGCTCTGAGGAGGATTTGAGGTCCCTATGAACGATTTCCTGGCAGTGAAGATGGCAGACAACGATGAGCTAAGGTATGGTCAGAATAAATAACAAAATCATAGGCAAAATACTCGCAAGTTGCCTTTGGCAGGCTTGCTCTTGGCACCAAAGATCGTGTGCATGAGCTCTGCGGTCATGCAGAGTAGATTTCTCTACAATGATCTTTGATAAAGTAGCTATAGCTGCAACGTGACGAGTGACGATCTCGACATAGCTGAGCTTCAGTTCGTCAGTGCACGATTGCATAACGTGGGTAAGGATGAGAGGGAGAGACGAAAAACTCACTTCAAGTCGCACCTTGTTTGGTCAGAATATTCACAGATACGAAAGTGAGTTTTGCCTCCTGGATGCTAGCATTGTTGCCGAAGAAGATATTACGTCTGACAGCCTCAGTGCGCACGACATCCTCCAGACCAGGCTCAGGCTCAGCTTGAAATCTAGGCATTGGTGTGGGTTTGGTTCAAGTCGACGATGGTGACCCTGATGTAGAGTATTTCGGTTCGATCACAGCGCAGGTAGGACCACCTGCAAGGTGCAAGTAAATGTGCATTCGAGGCATTCAAGAGCAATCTTGTGAAGCAGCAGCTCCCGGATGTATCTAGTGGGCAGGAATCAATAGGTAGGAGATACAACCGTAGCCTGTAGGACTCACTGCAGTACATCTCCTTAACTCTAGGCATTTTATTGTGGATCCAGAGAAAGGGCGACATGAAGAAGAACTAGACGTTGATGCTGAGGGACTCCGTGGCGTTATATATGAGTAAGTTGCTGTCGTCATTTCATTAATATTCTGGTTTGCGATAAGTATTTGACTTTGCCCGGGGACAGTGGAAGAGAGAACGCACTTGCCGGTATTTGCTGAGGACTGTTCAAGCTTTTCCATCGTCACGCACGACGACCAAGAACAAGTTTGTCGTCGTCAACGTTAACTCGAGCCACTTCCAAAGTCATCCTGACGTGACGAAATTTATCAGTGGGTTGTGCCAATAAACCAAGAATCAGCAATTCTATGTCAATGTTTGCAGGAGAAGAAGGAAGAGTTGGAGGCTGCTGACCTCAAACGTTCTAGCGCTCTCTCTTGAAACACCATTCTCTGTAAGTAAATCAACCCAGTTGCAATTTGACGTTGGCTATTCTGCAGCAACAAACAACCATGAATGACATTACGCGGACACCAGAGGACGACACGACACCATTCGCTGGAGATCAGCTTGTCCATGTTCCAATCGACCTCGGAGTCCTAAGCAATGATCATGGCGTCACCTTTTGACGCTCTCGAAACTCGATGCGCTATAAGTCTACACCCGATTTCGTGTTGCATCTTCATCATGCCTGCCCTTGCCACGACCGCAGAGGAATCGCCATTTACACGTTCAATATCGTTGATCATGACTCCTCCATAGCAACTTGACTTTGCGTCAGATACATTGTAGGTGTGCGCATTCCAGTGTATGGTGGCCACATCGTTTATATGACAAGGCTCGTAGTCCATAGCCGATCTCACTGTCGCACATAAATACAGAATGCATGAAAGCAAGAAATATCTCGAAGTTCTGTTTTAGAGGCAAGGAAAGAATACTGTAGTGTGGACAGAGCCGAAAAGTTAGCATCCAACAACGACCTTCTCCACCACCTTGCCCGCCTCTAATCAGACCCAGAAGCCTCCATCCGCACCAACAACGTGTATTCTTATCGGCCAGCTGGGTCCTTCCTAGGGTATGACTCAACACCAAACGACAAGTTCTTGTTCCCGCGTTCAGCATGGCGCTCAAGGATTCGTTTGTTCACACTTGTGTGGCGGGCATTCATGGCGTTCATGGCAATTATGGAGTGCTCCGAGATGGACGACGTGGCTGGTAAAGCCGTTTCAGCTGTTGTAGGCGCTACGCTGGATAAAGAAAAGTGAGTCTCCAGCTCCCGTTCTACCACTTTGGTTAATGTTGATGGACAAATGTACGGTTTCAGTCCTGCCTTTGCTACGACTTGCCAACGCTGACCCTCTCCAGGCCTCGATATCGTTTCTCTCCACCCTGACCTTGCCCGTCTCTCAAGAGACGAGGATCTCCCGAAGAGAATGAGCTGGGTCCAAGCAATTTTGTACGTCCACCCACCCAGTCCTTACCCCGCTCTCATCTCGCACAGCCTCGAAGGTCTTCCATTCCCAAACGAATCCTACGATTTCGTACACGTCAAACGTATCGCTCGAGTCTTACCAGAGAACATGGTGCGTCTGCGTATCCTCCATCGTACAATACTAACATCGAACAGTGGGACGACCTCTTCGAAGAAATCAGCCGCGTCATGAAACCAGGCCCAGCGTTCGAAGTCGTCGAAGAAGACTTGAGCTTCCCGGGGCGGTCAGATGGCGAAGGCAGCGAGGTGGGGACATTGAGAAGTAACATCTCCATGTCCACCTACAGTCTAAGCCCCGGGACAGAATCAGGAAGGCGCAGTGCTGTCAAGAGCATGAGCAGCTTGTCCGACTTTATACGTGCTGTCACCACTCCTGACTCTGTACCCTCCATCATTATCAACGCTCGCTCCTATCGCTCAATCGCAGACGACTCTCCCATATCCATCCTTGATCCGTAGCTTCGAACAATATCCACCCGCAGCCGTTCATCCATCGTTCCCTCTCTTCGCGCCAGCCTCCCTCCGCTATCAGATCGCACGAGACGCTGACTCTGGCAAGGCCAAGCACGGCTACCACACCTTCTCCTTCGAGTCCCTCCCACCCATTACATTCTTCCTCCTCTTCGCAAAGCACATTCCTCTCCTTCTCCTCATACAGCAGCACACCGACACCAAGCATGATGAACACGACCCCCCGCCCGCCACCATCCCACGAATTCAACAAAGCCGTGCAGGCTGTGTTGATGGAGCCTACCCTTACTCCGTTCTTCGCTGGCGTGGGGTCTATCACTAGTTCTGGCTCTGGTTCCAGCTCTGCTTCTCTCTTTACCTCTAGCGCCGCTTCTGGGGTCGCCTTGAGCACTAGCCCTAGCTCCGGAAATGGGAATGGAGCCAGTTCAACCTCGAGCTAAGGTTCACCCCCAGTCCCACAGGAAAAGAACAAAGCAGCGCAGGCGGTATTGATGGACCCTACCGCTACCCCTTTTTTTGTGTTGCCGCAGAATAAGAGCCGGGTGTCGTTGATGGGGGAAAGCTCTGGTTCTGGTTCTGATTCTGGTTCGAGTGGGAGTGTAAGGGAGTACGGCAAGGGATGGAGCAGAGGCTCCTTTGGGTTGAACCGTCTTGTAATCTTTCTTTGCAGGACCAGACTGCCAGAACAGTACTACACATTGCTCTTGATAGACGTCTGGAAGATGTCGTTGCATACCTTCTCGAGCAAAACGCAGGGCTTTCAGCAACGGCGACTCTCCTTCCAGACATGTGGAGGTGGGCTACAAACAAGACGTGGTTTCCCAAGGTTCGAGCAGCGGCTCTTGCTGCTGATCAACCGTGCACCAGAATCAAGGGGAAGGTTGTTGAAGCTACTGAGAAATCCCAAATTTCAGTTGCAGTCATTGCCGACTGCGACAACCTTAATCCGATTTATGCTGTTGTTGTTTCAGCGATACTCAATGGCGAGGTGTCAAGTGAGTGACCGCTTTCATCCAGCTGTATAATTTACCGATTAGCGAAGGCTACAATAACGTCCAGGTCGACCTTCCATATTGTAATCAGTCATTTCAAAAGGACATCCAAGACTCCCCGAAAGATGATTCCCGCAGATTCAAGCTCTACTTTTACTGGGAAAGTGGGCAGCATGTCTCTAGTCACTTGTTCAACAGACTATCATCAAGGAGGCAATGTTACCAGGATGCTACAGCAGATAACGACTCGACTCGTACCTCCCTTTTTCTTAAGATGTCTTGACCACCGAAATCTTTGAACTTGGGGTCGAGTGCATACTCGACATCTACAGAGGTCCTTTACCTCAGTCTTGAGGTATGTGATAATTATTCTCTAACATCCGGTGTTCTCATCTTTACGGGCAGGATACTCGATCATCATCATGAGGATGTATGCTAGTGTAGTTATTCATCCATCATGTCGGCGGATTCTTTGACCTTCTTCGAGGTGGTAGACATACGTATCACGCTGGCTTTGCAATCATCGTCTACAATTGTCCCTCAGTATGATAGTAACTACGTCTGGATTCATGCAAGCCCTAGCCCTCGCCTTGACCGCTTTTTCTATTGGCCAGGGGAGGCTATTAGACACCCACTGTAACGCTCATATTATGAAACCACGCTACCGATGGATGAAAAGGCGAAGACAAACAGAAGCGAGTCTACGTAGATGACATGGTGCCCGCAGAGGTGCACATCACATTGCGAAAACGAGGGCATGACTTTGACAAGGATCGGCATATGTGAAGGTATGGTGGACATGGTGAACATATTTTCATATGGGCAAAAACTACAACCCGAGGAAAGAGCAAGGAAGGAAAGGTAAAGGTCGGAAAGAAAAAGACAGACATGATAATGCAGTCGAGGATATGACCTTCAGTACGCACCATCGCTCCTCCCAGTCCATGTCTGCTCCATGTCTCCCTGTTGTTCCCAGTATATCCCTGTTGTGGCACGAGGTGCTGATGGACATTGGCAGCTGCACCCAATAATTGCTGGTACTTCGGTTGTTGAGAGACCTGTTTCTCCTATGTCTCATGATACCTTTGAATGAACGTGGTCTCGTGGAGCTGCGCCCTGAAGCTGAAACGACTATGGGAGCGGCTGCTGTTGAGAAAGAGGGTGCTTGTTGTAGGATGCTTGAGACGAGGACCTTGTATTTGTGCGGACGGTCGTGCTTACGGAGCAAGCCTCGAGTGTTGGAGCACTTTGGACGGAGGAACAAACGACATCAGTGTATACGGGAACATGCCAAACTGCAGGCATTGGGGCGTGTTGAGATCGGAAAAAGCGAGGGGAGGAACTCACATAGCTAGGAGGCGAAGTGTTGGGTAGGCTGAGATTGCGAGTGAGGTGATGAGCGGATGGGATGAAAAATAATGAGCAACGCACGTCTTGTAAGCAGCCCTGAAATGCAGCGAGAACTTGACCCACATAGGTATGGGCTTCTTCTGTGTGTTCATATAGGTGGGTGTCGCAGTGTGGGGCCAAATGGGGGGCACGGAGGATGGGATTTATGAAGAGCCTGCGTGTTGGCAGCCATCTACTCGCCAGACATGACCATGTTTGCGAAGCATTTTGGATGCCAACGACGCCGTGAAAAATGAAAATACGGTGGAAAGAATTCGTTCACGACGTCCGGGATAGGTATGGCGGATATCGGTGGCCTGCGGTGCCCAGCAGGAAGACGGCGAGTTGCATAATAATAGCAATGGGTGAGTGGTGTAATGAGTAAATGATGAAACACGCACATTCAGTAGATCCCTGCGGGCTGACTTTTTGTGTGCGATAGTCTGTGAGGGAATGTTAGCACACGAACAAGTAGATGTGTGGTACGCGGGCCTGAGCAAGGATGTCGGTTGGAGTGTCGCACATGCAGATCTTGTAGTCGTCTTTGGTGGATGTCGTGTAAACTAGTTGGCGTGAGTCGGATGATAGAACAAGGGTAAAGGAAAGGTCGAAGGAGGCAAGGAGCTGGCGGGACTCAAAAGCCCAGAGCTTGATGGTGTGGTCGTAGGAAGCACTAGCGAGGAGAACACCATCAAATGAAAGTGTTAGACCACCAATGGTCTTGGTGTCCAGCATGGCCGCGTCAAACTCATAGATGGTCTTGGTGTAGCCATCGAAATCCGACACAGTATCTGTGATGCCAAAACTGAATTCGAATGCGACTATTTCTTATGTCAAATGAAGAATGAAAATACAGTGGAAAGAATTTCTCACAGAAATATCAACAGCTCCCGTGGCCACCGTCGACGACCGTGATGGTGTGGTCGTAGGAAGCAAATCCCCTTCATCTCAATGCCCAGCGCTTGGTGCAATCTGAGCGTCTATCATGCCAAACAGCCCTCGACAACACTTCTCCCTCTCAACCGAACTCCATCCACAGTGCCCATATCCCTACCACCGTTTTTCTCTTCCACACATTCCTCCCGTACTCGATCCTCGTCATTTAACTTCACACCACCATGTCTAGTACCTCAGAAAGCCAATATATCAGACTTGACGGTGAGTCCCTTCATATCACCTTCTTATCTGTTTCATGATCCTCATTTTTTCTAACTAGTTATCAGCGGAAAAAACCTCAATGTCCCCTCCTGGCGCCCTCCCGCAGGCATTTACATATCCATCAACGTCGACTCCCGAAGACGCTGGAAATCGCCCATCAGTGTCTTATCATCCGAAAGATCAGCAGCATGGGGCGATACTGTGACCCTGTAATGTCCTTGTAACTTCCACGCCCCATTCAAGAACTGATCTTCGGTTTATAGATCATCCCAGGCATCACCCGCATTCTCAGTCGAAATCAGGGCGTCCTATGAGGCCGATCGAATGCTAGGCAGTGGAGAAGTCATCGGGAAACTTGAATTGTCATGGGATGACCTACTCAATCATGGAGATGAGCCATTCGGTGAGTGACATGCTCCTCATTCATGCACTTATACTAACATTTCGTAGATATATCCTTCCCACCCGTGCGCGGTGTCCACCCTTCCCTCACACTAAAGGTTGCTGTTGTACATGCTTGCGATGATGCACTGTCTGACGTGAGTGACGCTGGTCTCTGTTGTTGGCTTTTGCTGACAGATCGCCGACTACAGTCCCTCGTAGACTGCGGAATTGCTCGAGACACAGATGCGGGCCACGCTCAATTAGCCGCATACATGACAAGCAAGGATCTCTCTCAATTGAACACTGCTGTAGAGCATTTTCAGTTGGTTCTGGACCAGTGTCCGGTCAGCCATCCAGATCATGCAGCAGCTCTCACCAACCTCGCGTGGGCCCGCCTGAAAGGTTACATCCGAAATGATCTTCAAGACATTGATGGCATCACTTCCCTCTTTCGCGAAGCCCTTGCATTGCGTCCGCAGCGCCATTCTGATCATCCCTTATCTCTATATAATCTGACCGAAGCGCTGAGTTGGCGCCACATCAAGAAAAGTACTGCTGCCGACATCTGCGAAGCGGCCCGACTGTATCATGAGCTACTGCCTCTCTGTCTAGAGGGCACATACCTTCGTAGCATCGTGGAAGGGCCAAATAGTGTCGATTATGTTATCGGCGGATGCAACAATCTTCCAATAGACGCATCTGAGGAAGGCATCTGCCTTCGACGAGTCGTCCTCGAGCTCTGTCCTCAGGGCCATCAACTCCGTCTCAGAGCCCTCGCCAAACTTTCATCGGCTCTCAGATCCCGGTTTACACAACGCGACAACATCGATGATTTAGATGAGAGCATACAATTTTCTCGTGAAGCAGTGTCTCTTTGCCCCGAGGGACATTCTGACACCGCTTACTACCTGAACGAGTTGGCCGTTTCACTCAGTTACTATCGCTTCAATCACCAAGGCAAACTTAATGACCTCGATGAGGCCATCTCTTTGTACCAAGAGGCGCTGCGCCTGTGGCCTGTCGGGCATGAATACCGTGGTACCTCATTGAACAACCTAGGTCGCGCCCTCCTCAGCCGTTTCAACAAACGCAAGGACATTGATGACATCACCCGAGCTATCAGCCTCCGTCGCGAGGCACTGACATTGCGCCCACCTGGGCATCCACGTCGTGACACCACGCTTAGCAACCTTGCCCTCGCGCTCCAAACCAGATATGACGAATTGGATGTCAGCGAGGATCTTAATGAGGCCATTGATCTGTATCGCGAATCCCTTCAGTTGAAGCAGCTCGACGATCCAGAGCGCCATGGAACTCTTCTCAATTTGAGCTCGGCGCTCTCCTCCCGTTTCACGCACACCGAGAAGAATGAAGATGTCGAGGAAGCCATTAATCTCTGCCAAGAATCACTGGCGGCTTTGCCTTTACTCCACCCAGACAGGTATTTCAGCTACATATGGCTGAAGGGTGCCTATTTGTCTCGTTACCGGATTCTACACGATCCTGCTGATTTGTCGCTCGCTGTAGAGAACTTCAGACTGGCATCGGGACACCCTACTCAAGGGTTTCCAAAACGCATTCGAACCGCCTTGGGCTGGGTTGCTGAAGCTGAGAGTCATCAACACGACTCTGCCCTCGAAGCATACCAAGTATGCTTGGAGCTTTTTGACAACCATGTGATAACGCGATCATCGATCATCTCACGGCGCGAGGCTGCAACCGCTTTTAGTGGTGCACGGTCACTGCCAGTAGATGCGGCCTCGTGTGCCATACGTGGTAACAGTCTACGACGGGCAGTCGAACTCATGGAGCAGGGCTGTGGCCAACAATGGTCGCTGGCCTCTCGACTCAAGACTCCAGTTGAAGACCTCGAGTCAGCCAATCCGAAACTAGCACACGATTATCTGGAGCTGAGCAAGCTCCTTTCCAATGCCGCGCAGAAATCTGCAACCATCACCGACAGAGCTGCTGCTGATCGGGCAGCAACCAAGTACAGGAAACTTACGGAGCAATGGGAAGCTGCGGTGACTGAAATCCGTAATCTTCAAGCATTCTCGCGATTCCTGCTTCCGCCGTTGTATGCAGACTTGCAAGCAGCAGCACGCCATGGCCCGGTCATCATCCTCATTGCCAGTCAATACTCGTGCAGCGCCGTCATCGTCCCCACGTCAGGAGACCCCCATAATGTTCACTTGTCTATCACTCTCGCAGATCTGAAGACTCTCAAGGATCGCTTCACCAGGGCAATACGACATGCGTCTCGGATGGACTCAGCAGAGACGAGGACAGATCTGATAGTACTCTTGCGGATAGTATGGGATGAGATCATGCTGCCCATCGTCAACGTACTTGAGAATGTCCTTAAACTAAAGCACCGCTCTCGCATCTGGTTGTGTCCAACCGCAGCTTTCACTTCCATTCCTCTCCATGCGGCTCACCCCTTTCAAACAAGGTCAGATCGCTCTAAGGAGCCATGTCTGGAGGATATCTACATCTGCTCTTACACGCCGACACTTTCGGCTCTGATCAGATCTAGGACAGATGATGAAGAAGCGTGTCACTCCGTCCTTTGTGGCGATCGGACAGGGTCAACCGGGTGCAGGCAAAGGCAAGGCACTCTCGGCTGTCGACAGCGAGCTCGAGCTTGTCCATAAGCTCGTCCCCGCGACTGCCAACCATACCACTATTTCTGGTGATGCAGCCACACGAGCAGGTGCACTCCAAGCTTTGGAAGAGAACACCTGGGTGCACCTCGCTTGTCATGGCAAGCAGGACCCTACACAGCCTTACCATTCGCATTTCGTCATGAGAGATGAACATCTGACGTTGCTCGATATCATGGACACACACATTCCGCACGCCGAGTTCGCATTCTTATCAGCCTGTCATACCGCTGTCGGTGATGAGAAGACGCCCGACGAAGTCATTCACCTCGCAGCTGGTCTCCAGTTTTCAGGGTTCAAGAGCGTCGTTGGCACGCTGTGGGAGGTCGACGATGCTGTTGCAAAACATGTCGTCCAGGCTTTCTACACATATTTGTTCCATCCGAAGGAGGTCGGTGTGATGGACCCTACGAAGGCGGCCTGGGCACTCAACCATGCTACGCACGCCGTGAAGACGATGGTGCCGCTTGAGCAGAGGATGGTTTTTATTCATATTGGTGTGTAGTTCTACGTCGTATTGCTGTTGTCTGGTACATATTCGTAAGTTGTTGATCTGCGATCCTCTTTCATCCTGTTGTAAAAATGACCCTGGTACTCTTCGCACTTCAGTTATCGCGTTTTCGTATACTACTCTCATGTTTTTTGTCAACTAGAATGTTCACCGAAGTTCTTGTATACTCCACTCGTTTGCAGCCTTGTCGTCTGCTCGAGTACTTACATAGTACGAGTCCAGTCAAGCCGCCTCGCGCCATCCAGTCATACCATCCTTGAAGCTCCAAGCGTTCAAGTCCTTCTGCACTATGGAACCTAGACTAACCACTGCCAATGTAATTAACGTCAAGTTAGAAGCAGGGCTCCATCCAACTCATCCGTGCAAACATAAGCCACCATCGATGATCGAAGTCGGTAGTTTCGTCAATCCCAGATGCGGCTACTTTAATTTACGGCCCATCTGTGCACTGCTTACATCCGCTTCGACATCAATGCTAATCTGCTAATGAGGCGTGCACTTAGTATATGGAGGCATTCAATATTCATTTCCTATGGTGAGGCACTCATACGTTAATACCGATTACTCGTACTTGCGAAGGGTTCGGCAATCTTCCAGTACTCCTTGACTCATCCTCAGGCCTACCTCCCGTTAACGTTATAACGAAGATGTGATTTTCCTCTGCGCGATGGGCGCATCCACTGACGGGCTTGTCGCTGTTGTTAGGCTTTCCGGTATATCTTGCGGTTGGTGCGCGTGCAGGAATAGCTGTCAGTATTCCGGACGGATAGATTCGAGGCAGTGAGTGTAGCTCTGCACATTGTGAGATTAGCTTAGGAGATACACCAGGTGCGAGGGTACATACGTATGCTAGCCATGCCAGCTGCGGTTGCGGTTGCGAAATTGGACCCTGGGGATCCTTACCAACAGTGCAAGTAAATTTTATCCGCTGGTGTTTGAACCAAACCGACGGTCCAAGTTCAAAACACGGAACCAGTCGGATGGGTCATCTCAACACGGAAGGTGTCGTCTATTAGCCTCCTGCTCCAGCACTAAAATCAAAGAGCTCTGGAGGTGTCAGTGAACCACGTCCTCAAAAGCCAAGGTGAAAGGGAATCTTCGCGTTCGATATCCACTGCTATTCGCTATCCTCGCCTTGTCGTCTGGGATAGGTTGTAGTACTCGGCGATATTGATGAGCCATGCGATCGCGTTCAACACCTGTCTTTTGTGTTAATGCTGTATATTGTAGATGATGAAACAAGATGGTGCAGACTCATGGATGGGATGAGGACAATGGAACCTATCTCAATTCAAAGATATCGGGCAGTGGATATCCGACTGGAGTGCTCGGTCGCAAGAGTATGATAGCAATTCTGCTTGGACCCTATCGTTAACGAAAGGAAGGAGTAACATTGATGGTAATGACTCATCGGCCAGGTGAAATACTGCTAGACGTCGATATGTATTAGTTGCAATGCTCCATGCATATGAGACGACTACTTGTGCCCTACTTGTGGAATGACTGTTTCAGCACTGGCAGACAAGGACGAAAACCTTGTCACTTGGGCGTCTGGGACTACCGGTCGAGGTCTTGCATGCTGATTGTTTCAAGAACACTTGTAAAGGAAATGTCCTCCGACTGGTCACCCATCGCCTCCTCCTTCCACTGCTCATCGGATCTCCCCAGTAGTATTAGCCGCTGAAGAAATTGGCGTCCTGTATTAAAGCTCAGTCGTTGAGTGCTAGATCAGTTGGCTGTACCAATGGAATCGCACTCGCCTTTTGTGCAGGGCAATACTGAGATGAGAAATTTGGGGTACCAGAAATGAGCAGATCAGGTCTCGCCATCGTGTGAGGCGTCGCGACAAACGAAGAACCAGAAGTTCGGATAGGATAGCTGCTCGCCGTTTCTAGCGCTAGAATGCATGAAAGGTCGAGATGCACCTATTCCACAAATTTGGCCAGCGGGATGAATCATCCTCGTAAGGATGATTCGCACATGACGAAATTTGACCGGCTTCAATGGCTGCACCAGAAATCGTGACCGTTAAGAGCGTTTGATCCAGAGGCCGAGTTGGCCAATGGGTTAATCACCATGCACCAGACCAGATCTAAGACAGAAATGAGGTCTGTGCGCTCAGGCTAGCTCTGATAGCGACTAGGCGAGATTAGATCGTTCAAGCTAAAAGTAGGTAAGCGCGCCTGCTTGGTCCTGCAGAATATCACACTGCCGTAGTTGAATTAAAATAACAAAC
Organism: Suillus placidus; assembly: GCA_016628565.1. NCBI lineage: Eukaryota > Fungi > Basidiomycota > Agaricomycetes > Boletales > Suillaceae > Suillus > Suillus placidus. The sequence continues at coordinate 3,635 of JABBWD010000256.1, read as the reverse complement.
ACTTATGTTCCAAAGGTCAAAGATTGTGGCAGCATATGATGCATTTTCGCTGCGCAGTCGAAAAGTCGTCACCTAGAAGCTTGCGAGATACAAAATTTTAAAGGTACAGCATATGGCTGCCTGCGAGTTTACCACTTTACAGTAGACATTAGATGCACGAATTTGCGAGATAGACGAAAGTGAGGACGAACATTTGAGCTCGATGTTCTGTTCGCATGTCGCTTGTGAGCTCTTCGACCTTGTTCAAGATATCTCTGCTGCTGTATTCTCCAATGACTTATTTCCACAATCCCATCTTTCTCGATGAGAAACCGGAAACAATCACTGGTCACAGAAAGGATATTAGTGGCCTGCCCCTTCAATCGTACAGGTCGCCTTGGCCGAGATGCTGGCAGAACGGGAGGACGTGGGTGTGGTGGATGATGAGATTCGCACGGCTGAATAGCATCTTCCTCTTGAATTGGGATTGAGGATATGGATATGCCTGTGGTACAGAAGGGCTTTAGGGCTTGAATATTTTTCGCGCTGATGAATTCGAGTTAGAGAGTTTCAGCAAACGTATAACAAGGTCATATGTTGAGCAACCCACCTTCGAGGCAGACAGATTGATCCTCCAAGCCGCCAATGATAAGGCGATGAAGACGAGCGACACAGATCATGGACGAGCTAAGTGGAAGGGGCTGAGGCAGTTGTCGTGAATCAGTCGCCTTGTAGATGCGATGAGTAACAAGACTGAATGAAGATGACGCGCAGACTTTTTTACATGATGATATGGGAAAGGAATAGATGGGCTGACTCGGAAGAGGAATGGATAACATCGAGGATGATACCTTGGTATCAACTCCGAGTCCCTGTTGAGATGTCCCGGACGAGATGGAGGCTTGATCAAGGTTGTAGCTATAGTGAGGGCGATGAAGAGTTAGAGGACCACATAAATGAGGATTTGGCTAGGGGACCGTTTGCTTCGCTATGTGCATTTCGTCGAAGTCAACAATTGTGACAGGTGCCATCATCATCGACGCAAAGTGCCAGACCACCATGATATTAAGGGCCAGACCACCACCATATTAATGGTCTTGGTGTCCAGCGTTACTGGCCGCGTCAAACTCATAGATGGTCTTGGTGTAGCCATCGAAATCCGACACAGTATCTGTGATGAAACTGAATTCGAATGCGGCTATTACGACGCGACGCGAATATCCCCTTGATCTCATTTCCCAGCGCTTGGTGCAATCTGAGCGTCTATCAGCCCTCGACAACACTTCAACCGAACTCCATCCACAGTCCCCATCACCGTCTTTCTCTTCCACTCATTCCTCCCATACTCGATCCTCCAATTCACACCACCATGTCTAGTACCTCAGAAAGCCAATATATCAGACTTGACGGTGAGTCCCTTCATATCACCTTCTTATCTGTTTCATGATCCTCATTCTTTCTAACTAGTCATCAGCGGAAAAAACCTCAATGTCCCCTCCTGGCGCCGTCCCGCAGGCATTTACATATCCATCAATGTCGACTCCCGGAGACGCTGGAAATCAGCCATCAGTGTCTTATCATCTGAAGAATCAGCAGCATGGGGCGATACTGTGACCCTGTAACGTCCTTGTAACTTCCGTGCTAGATTCAAGAACTGATCTTGGTTTATAGATCATCCCAGGCATCACCTGCATTTCAGTCGAAATCAGGGCATCCTATGAGGCCGATCGAATGCTAGGCAGTGGAGAAGTCATCGGGAAACTTGAATTGTCATGGGATGACCTACTCAATCATGGAGATGAGCCATTCGGTGAGTGACTTGCTCCTCATTCATGCACATATACTAACATTTTGTAGATATTTCCTTCCCACCCGTGCACAGTGTCCACCCTTCCCTCACACTAAAGGTTGCTGTTGTACATGCTTGCGATGATGCACTGTCTGACGTGAGTGACGCTGGTCTCTGTTGTTGGATTTTGCTGACAGATCGCCGACTACAGTCGCTCGTAGACTGCAAGATTGCTCGAGACACAGATGCAGGCCATGCTCAATTTGCCGCATACGTGACAAGCAAGGATCTCTCTCAATTGAACACTGCTGTAGAGCATTTTCAGTTGGTTCTGGACCAGTGTCCGGTCAGCCATCCAGATCATGCAGCAGCTCTCACCAACCTCGCGTGGGCCCGCCTTGTAGGCTACGCCCGAAATGATCTTCAAGACATTGATGGCATCACTTCCCTCTTCCGCGAAGCCCTTGCATTGCGTCCCCAGCGCCATTCCGACCATCCCTTATCTCTATACAATCTCGCCATAGCGCTGACTTGGCGCCACAACAAGAAACGTACTGCTGCCGACATCTGCGAAGCGGCCCGACTGTATCATGAGCTACTGCCTCTCTGTCCAGAGGGCACATACCTTCGTAGCATCGTGGAAGGGCCAGGTGTCGATTATGTTGTCGGCGGATGCAACAATCTTCCAATAGACGCATCTGAGGAAGGCATCTGCCTTCGACGAGTCGTCCTCGAGCTCTGTCCTCAGGGCCATCAACTCCGTCTCAGTGCCCTCGACAAACTTTCATCGGCTCTCAGATCCCGGTTTACACAACGCGGCAACATCGATGATTTAGATGAGAGCATACAATTTTCTCGTGAAGCAGTGTCTCTTTGCCCCGAGGGACATTCTGACCTCGCTAGCTACCTGAACAACTTGGCCGTTTCACTCAGCCACTATCGTTTCAATCACCAAGGCAAACCTAATGACCTCGATGAGGCCATCCCTTTGTACGAAGAGGCACTGCGCCTGCGCCCTGTCGGGCACGAATACCGTGCTACCTCATTGGACAACCTGGGTGGCGCCCTCGTCAGCCGTTTCGAGAAACGCAAGGACATTGATGACATCACCCGAGCTATCAGCCTCCGTCGCGAGGCACTGACGTTGCGCCCACCTGGGCATCCACGTCGTGACACCACGCTTAGCAACCTTGCCCTCGCGCTCCAAACCAGATATGAGAAATTGGATGTCAGCGAGAATCTTAATGAGGCCATTGATCTGTATCGCGAATCCCTTCGGCTGAGGCGGCTTGACCATCCAGAGCGCCATATAAACCTTTTCAATTTGAGTTCGGTGCTCTGCTCCCGTTTCAAGCACACCGAGAAGAATGAAGATGTCGAGGAGGCCATTAATCTCTGCCAAGAATCACTGGCGGCTCTGCCTTCACTGCACCCAAGCAGGTGTTTGAGCTACTCATGGCTGACGAATGCCTATGTCTCGTTACTGCATACAGTACAAGCCTGTTGATCTGGCACTTGCGGTGGAGAACTTCAGACTTGCATCACGACTACTCAAGGCTTTCCCAGCCGCATCATTGAGGCATAAATGGGCTGTTGCAGCGGAACGGCATGGTCATGGATCTGCACTGGAGGCTTACTCAACATTTTTCGAGCTTCTGGATGCTCATTTGGCAACACGATCGTCGACAACTTCACGACGTGAAGCTGCTGCTGCCTTCCATTACGCCAGATCACTCCCCGCAGATGCAGCATCATGTGCCATCCGCTGTGAAAATCTACGACACGCAGTGGAACTCGGAGCGGGGCCGGGGCCAGCAATGGTCGCTGGCCTCTCGACTCAAGACTCCAGTCGAAGACCTCGAGTCGG
>JABBWD010000255.1:0-25581 GCA_016628565.1 Suillus placidus | reverse complement strand
GATGACGATAATATTCAACAGATAATTGACTCCAAGATTGGACGCGAACATTTCGGCAGCGTACAGACCCGTCTGGACGGTCACATCTAGTTCGGCGTCCTGCGTCGTCGCGTCGTCGTCCGCGTCGTTGTCCGCGTCGTCGTGTTCATCTTGGATTTTTTAGCGGCGGGTTCTAAAGTGTCCGTAGCCTTGCGTTTGGAGGAGGACCCGCCCTTGGAAGGCTGTGCAGCAGTAAGGCCGGAAGATAGAACTGCAGCTTGGCCGATTAAGATTCATCTCAAAATCTTTAATGTCATCACCTACCTGCAGTGTCGGACGCAGGTTGTGTTACTGGGGCTTGCGAAGGGCCTGGCGCCGGGTCTTCATCTTTAAGATGATCCACCGGCAGATATTCCGGCTTGGTAGGGACATAGTCTTGCACTGTATACGAAGGGAGCGGTGGGTTAATCCCTTTCGTCCTCCCTGGCGTCTTTCTCTTGAACTCGATGCAAGCTAGAATATCTTCCAGGGAAGATTTTTCGGTTCGCGTTGCATTCGTGTCCATGTGCCTTGCGCTTCTTCTTCCGCTTCTCGTCGTCCTTCTCGTCCCCCTCGTCATCCTTCTCGTCGTCCTTCTTGTTGTCCTCTGTTTGCTCTTCTTGCCACCCTTCTTGCCGCCCTTCTTGCCGCCCTTCTCATCTGGAAGGGAGCGCATGCGCTGTTCAAAGGAAGAATGACGAGGTCGGGCTTCCGAATTTTTTCTTGGTCTGGTGCTTTTGGACATGGGCATATCGTTCTGCTGACAGATCATGTCCACGGCGGGGACAGGAGCACGCATCCCATCAACCTTGATCTCTTCAAGACAAGCGAGCGCAGTAGTGGCTCTTATGAAAGGGCCGTAGAAGTTGTTTTCTACTCCGGACGTACACTTGTAATCATGATAAGCGTCGGATGATTAAATCAGCGAACTTAGAACAAGCACTCACTATTCGTTGAAGGCTGTCTGGATGTCCGAAGACTTGACGAGTGCGGTGGAGACCTGTCCATTGCAAACCGGCAGAACCGCCTTGAGGCACTTTTGCAGGAGCTCGGGCTGTTTGGTCTCCGGAGCGCAAGAAGCGCGCTGCAGAAGGGCTTGCAACATCGCATCGGCCTTGCACTCCTTAACCTGCTCTATGTCGCGTTGAATCCATGGGCGGACTCCTCTTAACCCTTGATGGAAGGTTAGGTGCTACTCCAATAAAAACAGGAAATGTGCGCACTTGACACCGACCAAGCCGATATTCTCGCTGACGACGGCAGCCCCACGGCTGTTCGGGGTGGATTTTATTTTGCTAGCACCATCAACTGGTGCATTGGCGCGTGGTGGAGTAGACGATGTGCCAGTCTCGCCGGCAGGGGACATGATGCCAGGTGGTGTTGTTACGCTGACTGAGTGTAGTGAGCAAAACTGGTGAGCTGGAGGAAAACTAAGGGAACCAACAAACCAACTGTTACCTGCTTGCCTTATATCTGGTCGGCCAATGTGGCGCAAATGTGGCGGGCCATCGATCAATCTGATCAGTGGATTGATGTGGCGGTTGTGGACCCACAGTTCGACTCCGACGACGCGCTCCCATCAACACGCGCACGTGACCCTGACTTATTTGAATTCTAAATTTGAATCCTTGTCAGTCAAGTCCGGATCCATCTATACTCCAGAGTCCTCTAGACCTAGTACTCTACCAATTCGTCAGAAATAATATCGATAGCAGCGTGCCAGTAAGTTCATGTTTTTCATGGTGAGAGGGACTCCGCTATCTACCACATAAATCTTGTTCTGCACGCAATCGATCATGATATGCTCACTCCGAGTCCCTAAGAAGTTTTCTTTTTTTGATTCAGAATCAACAGAAGTTCTTCTAGGAATCTTGATTTTGGGATTTATGTTCTCAGAGTGGAACGGTTGTCCGACGCTCGCGCCATGTTTCACAGAAAGAAGACTGTCAAATTCATGACTCAGTCGCAGGTATTCTTTTGTCCTCCTCTTGGTACACACAACCGTTACCCCTTTTAGATCCCTGTTCCGCGTGTCGCTGTTAATGGGTGATGCATGATGCATGATGTCGGACAATCAATTCATCTGATCCCTCGCAGGAAACCCTTCTTCTTGTCTCAGGGTCGAATGCCCTCCTCAATGCTCATATACTGCTCCTCAGTCGATTTCGCAGCCTTGAGAAAGAGCGATCCATCCGGTGCTTCTGTGCCCATTAGTTCTGTACCCTTGAAGTAGCCCCGGGCCCCTTGGACTGTCACAGTGTGCCATATAGTGAATAGCAATGCGCAAAGACGCGCCGGATGCATCTCTTCAAAATTCAGCAGCCTGGCGTCCATCACGAGCATGGACCGTGGTGTCGCGATTAATGCCCTAGACCGAGCTTTCGACTTACAATTCCACAATGAGTATAGCGCAGCGCTTCCCTCTCTCTGGCACGCGAGTGGCGTGACGCTAGACATGAGCAAGTTTAAATCTCTGCTGAATAAAGAAAGTGTATGGTGCAGATGAGGAAATAAACTAGTGCCGGAGGTGTTCATTTGAAGTCTATGGCTTGCCAGTGCGGCGCGAGTGGGACTGACACTTGTTCCATCTTCAAGTCTTCATATGTGCCAGCGAGTCCTGGTGCTACATAGCTGAATTTTTCAAACAGAATGACAGGGTAGTGTCCTGATGACGGCCAATCATGATTTCTGATGCAGAAAACTCGGCAACAATTTTTTTGGAGTGAGCTAAGTACCAGTGTACTAGTACATGCTCGAAAAGCAAGACTCAATCACAATTCTCTATTCTTTTGTCCTCCTACAATACACAATCCATATGGGAGGCAATATAGCGAGCAATGAGCATCTTATGGAAAATGATCTTGAAGAATGTCGAGTTAATGATGTTGAAGGAGAGTAATCATTACTCTGTCGTGTAACGTGGTATATAATGTTCGTTGTTGAGACTGACGCAGCCCCAAGGTAGGATACACGACGTAGGCACTATGTACAATATCGACACCAGCGAACATCACTAGCGGGGAAGGTTAGACATACGTCATTCCGCATTTCTGGGAGCCAATGACGTACCAGGAAATAATCCGGAACACGCCGTGAAACCAGCGGCTCCCCCGCTCGGGGGGCAGGGTCAAATTGTAGGCTGCGGACACCGTTCAGCATGAACAGTAAACGAACAAAGTAAGAAAAACACCCACAAGCTGTATGATAATTTTTCATCTATCTCCATGATCGCCGCCTGGTTACCGCATCTGTAACAGTAATTCGGTGCGCTGAAGATCGTCACGACGTTCCGATCTTGACCCCAACTATAACCTGAGCATCATTCACGCGTGAGCACACAAGCTAGCGTCGTGTTGAATATACACATACCCTCCATGACGAGCTGATGTGCTCGGGCGACAAGGGTCAACCCATTATTATGGTTGAAAGCCTCGGATATATCTTGCCCGAACGTGTACCCCGCCCCGCGGGGTGAAATACCCCAACCACAACGGTCGTCGGGGTCAGACCACAGGAGGTCGCACATGGGACCTTCGTGAGGAACTTCTTGCACACGGTCGATAGAGCGAACGTGATCTAATGTGTCGATAGAAGGTGAGAGACCGCCGTGCAGGCAGAATATCTTGAGTCACAAGGTTAGCGATCAGAAATGGCAGCAAGATGATTTGCGCGGTAGATAAGTATGGGGACAAGAGACTCACTTGGTTATCGATGAGGGCAGTGAGGGGAAGGTAGTCAAACAAATCGGTGAAGAACCGCCACACGTTAGCGTTTCCATATTTCCGCAAACACTCGTCATAGAAGCCATACACCTGCGTGATTTGTCGAGACTCGTGATTTCCCCGTAGAATCGTAACGCGGTCGCGATACCGTAACTTGAGTGCCACAAGCAGAGTCACTGTTTCGACAGAGTAGTACCCTCGATCCACGTAATCGCCCATGAAGAGGTAGTTTGTGTCTGGTGAGTTTCCGCCGATGCGAAACAGCTCAGAAAGATCATGCTGCGCGTCGAGCAAACGAGGTACGAGAAGCACGATACGCGCACGAGACAAGATCAGCAGTCCAGATTACAAGAATAAACAGGAACGCACAAATTGACCATGGATGTCGCCGCACACAGTGACTGGGCATCGCACGGGCTGCACGTTGGACTCCTCCATAAGGATTTCTCTCGTCTGTTGTGGCTGCAGTCAGATCGAGCCCAGGTGGCGTCTTTATCGGGGCCAACAAACCTTGTCGCATAATTTCTTTACATCCGCTTCTGTTAGTTGTTTACACTGACTGAGTTGTTCAATCCAGCCATCGATCTCGTGCTCCATGATAAGTTTGGACTGTGGTGAAAGTTTATGACAGAAGAAGAGTATGAAGGGCGTCCTTGTAATTTCCTCTAAGCCCTATGTCACGACATCACGCACTCACTATCAGGGTTATTGTCACGCAATAATCGTGTCACGTTCAGCCTCCAAAACGCGACGCGTTCAGCAACAAAATCATGGCTCAACAAGAAGCTGTATATGCAACTGATGAGGTGAATCGCATAGCCAAATCATCCTATACTTCGTGCTCAATCATTCCAGTATGGCCGACCGTTCATCATCCTGAGGGATCAGGGAAGAAAAACACGAACTCATGGTGTAGAGGCAATCAAGGTAAGCGATTTTTTTTTGCCGATCAACAGTGCTGAGTTCACGAAATACATTCAAGTCGCACATTCTTGCGGCACGGACAGTGGCAAATATAATCCGGACCTCTCTAGGACCTCGAGGTGAGCTCCATTAAGCCGCTGCATTACAGGAGTTTGAATGATCAATCACGCAGGGTTGGATAAAATCCTTATATCGTCTGACGGCGAGATCACTGTGACGAATGACGGTGCAACTATTTTGGGACAGATGGAGGTCGAGCATCAAATTGCGAAGCTCCTCGTGCAGCTATCCAAAAGCCAGGACGATGAGATCGGAGACGGGACCACTGGTGTTGTCGGTACGACCTTAACTTGTGACTATATCTTTCCTCTTATTGAAATCTATTTGAAGTACTGGCTGGTGCACTTTTGGAGCAGAGTGAAGATCTGCTAGACCGTGGTATTCATCCCATCCGTATAGCAGATGGTTTTGACCGGGCCTGTGCTGTTGCCTGCGAGAAACTCGACAGCATCTCAGATCGTGTCGAGTTCTCACCTGAGAACAAAGAAAATCTTCTCAAGACCGCGATGACCAGTCTAGGCAGCAAAATGTGCGCTAGTCCATCATTTTTTCCTTGAATATGCTTTAAATTTTGTCCAGCGTGTCGAAGGAGTTGCAGCAGTTCGCTCAGATCGCTGTTGACGCTGTTCTAGCGGTTGCAGACCTTGAACGTCGCGATGTTCCCTTTGACCTCATTAAGGTTGACGGCAAAGTTGGGGGCTCCCTTGCTGACACGACGCTGATCAAGGGGGTTCTCATCGACAAGGATATGTCCCACTCACAAATGCCCTCTTGTGTGCGCGATGCGCGCCTTGCGATTCTCACCTGTCCCTTTGAACCTCCACGACCCAAGACTAAGCACAAGCTCGAAATCACGTCTGTAGAGGAGTTTAAGCATCTCCGGGATTATGAAAAGGAGAAGTTTGAGGACATGATCAAGATGGTGAAGGACACTGGAGCGAATTTGGTCATTTGCCAGTGGGGTTTTGATGATGAAGCAAATCACTTACTGATGCAGAACGAGCTGCCTGCGGTTCGCTGGGTTGGTGGGCCAGAAATTGAGGTGAATTCCATAAATTCTCCCTACCGTGAAAGTGTCATTGATATTCTGTTCTGAGCTGATCGCCATAGCGACACAAGGTCGAATCGTCCCCCGATTCGAGGATCTTACGGCGCAAAAACTTGGGAAGGCAGGCATCGTGCGGGAGGTCACGTTCGGCACGACCCGCGACAAGATGCTCGTTATTGAAGAATGTGCCAACTCCCGCGCCGTCACAATCTTTGTACGCGGAAGCAATAAAATGGTCTGCCTTCTGTTCACCCTCATTGCACACATGCATCTGACATCAAGGCACGTAGATCGTCGATGAGGCAAAACGTGCCCTACACGATGCTATCTGTGCAGTCCGCAATCTTGTTGTGGACAACCGTGTAGTCTACGGGGGTGGTGCTGCCGATATCAGTTGTTCCATTGCCGTTTCGAAAGCTGCCGATGAGATTCCATCCATCGAGCAATATGCGATGCGCTCCTTTGCAGCTGCTCTCGACGCAATCCCTCTTGCACTTGCTGAGAATAGTGGTCTCTCGCCAATCGAGACATTGACAGAAGTCAAGAGTCGACAGGTCACAGAGAAGAACTCTAGACTTGGAATCGACTGTTCTGGAAGGGGAGAGAATGGTGCGTGATACCACGTTGCATACTTGAAACACTTGAATCAAGTTTCGACTTCTAGACATGATGAAGCAGTTCGTTTATGACCCTCTGATCTCAAAGCGACAACAATATCTACTTGCCACCCAGGTACGAACCATTTTGCTTGCCACTTTGATCCACGATGACTCAATGCGTTTTCCCAATTGCAGTTGGTTCGAGCAGTCCTGAAAATAGGCAAGTCCACGATGTCTCTTCCTGACAAAACACTAATTGTTCCTACAGATGATGTTATCGTAGCAGGGGAAGCAGAGGAGTAGACTAGCTATGTCTAGAAGTAAACACAGGAAGCAGACCACTGACATTTAGTAAACATCCTCATGTAATTTGAAGCGATTCTCTCGAGCTTGATCTTGTGGTGTTAAAGTTCTCCCTGAACTTGCACGTGATGCTCTCGGAACTTGCAACGAAGCTTTTGTTCGGGTTAAATTTGTTACAGATCAATCTACAGATAATATGGTGCACAGGTCTTAGGGCTCGAGCTCTCGAGCTCCATCCACATGTGCGGATCTAAGTAGCGTATAAAATCAGTCCACTTTCTTGCAACACTTCCCCAACCCTGATTTCTCCTTCCGTGAGCTTGTAACTTCTTACCTTGGTGACTGCCTACTGGCCAACTCAATGTGTCGGATTGCGCTGACACTATGCTTTATTCTCTCCAGTTAACATCCTAGACAATACCAACATGGGCAAGACTGATTTACGGGTGCTTGGCCAGACACCTCTCAATGCCGAACCACCATGCCTCGTAGAGCTCACAAAGCATACCATTACACCGCTGCGCCTGGCATATGCCCGTAACCATTGTATGTTTCTTCCAAATTATACTATTTCCTCTTCCATCTCTCGACTCTGGTTCCCAATCCTATGATCTGCGATCAAATCTGATGTCGTGCCTGGATATTTCAACCCGTCTCATTTTTATTCTCCAATGCTTGGCTTGACCACGCTGCTGACGAAATGGCATTTGTGGCATCCGCAGCTGTGATAAAGGATCTGGCATCTGAATTCGACAGTTATACGGTCAAGATAGACGGCGAAATGGAGGGGATGGAAGAGAAGGTATTGAACGTCAAGGACATGATCGTATCCTTTCCAAGAAAGGTGGTTGTGGCTGCTCTTATCGTACGTCATCTCTGGCATTTTAAGAACCAACACACCTACTACTCGATCTAGTGCGCTGGTAACCGTCGTGCCAAGATGCAAGAAAACACCGGGAAAGAAGTGCGAGGTATCAAGTGGTCCGAGGGTACCATTGCGAATGGGCGCTGGGGCGGCGTACTTCTGCGTGACATATTGATCAGCGCAGGAATCCCTGAACAGGTAGACGCCCAAAAGGGTTTCCACGTCTGCTTCGCTTCGAATGTTGCGCCGTGCGAGGATGACTCGTGTTATGGAGGGTCTATTCCGCTTGAAGAGGTCATGTCCAAGGACGGTGCTGTTATGCTTGCATACGAGGTCAGATTATTGGTTTAAGAAGTGCGCGTATATTCACGTTTCCCGCTAGATGAATGATGAACCCCTCACGCCGGACCATGGATTCCCTTTGCGTGTCGTCGTGCCTGGCTACTTTGGCATGCGATGGGTTAAATGGGTGGACCGCATCACTATTTCGAGGAATGAATCGCCCAATTTCTATCAGCAGCGTGATTACAAGATGTTGCCTGAATGTGTATGTCATCCATATCTAATCGCGATGTACGCTTACGTCCCACATCTTTGCTGCAAATAGGTTTCTTCTCCAGAGAAGGCTATTAAGGAGGATTGGTGGGGCCGCACACCTGCAATGCAACGACTTAACTGCAACTCGGTCGTTGCCCACGTCCAGTGCCTGACACTTGCCTGTCCTGACCAGAAGACTCTCAAAGTCACTGGTTACGCCTACTCCCATTCCCCTATCTCGCGTGTGGAAATTAGCGCGGATAACGGTGAGACATGGCACGAAGTACGAATTACATACCAAGAGGGTAGCTGGAGTTGGTCACTGTGGGAAGGTGAACTCGTAGTAGACATCGATGTCGATGCTCTTGAGTGGGCTAGCCACGGACAGAGGAATGGGCGCTCGAAGACCAAGGTCACGGTGATAAGCCGAGCATTCGATCAGTCTGGAAGCGCACAGGATACCGATTGCCGCTGGAACTTGAGAGGAGTGGGCTTTTGCGGCGTTGGTGTTGGATCGGTTGAAGTATGATCAGTTTGCTGGCTTGATTAGGTTTCTTATGTACGTCTTAAAATGGCTAAAGTAATGTACCATAGCGCATCCAGCGATCCAGATACTTTTATATCGACACTAGGCCAAGCTCAGAGGCAGCGGTGAGTAATTGTGAATGTCTGCGCATGAATCTTTAGCAACATATTAATACGAAATGGACTGAACTCTTCGTAGTAATTCGGCGTGTTACGAGATCTGTGTTGCCAAATCTCTCGTAGCAAATGTGGCCGAGAACGATCAGACGCCACGGCAGCTCGCCTCGAACGAGCGCTGCGTCAACGGGCCGGGGAGATATAAAAACGCCTAAGGCACAATGTTCGCATCGCGCCGCGCTGAAGTGAAATTAGTTAACACAGGGATTTTTAGCGCCAACTGATTTCATGCAGAGGAGTTAGTATCTTCAGCTTTTGGACTCATCTCTTGACCTTTTGAACGCTGAGCACTGAATCAGGAAGAAACATCATGCATCATGTTCGACTTCTTCTATAACACGTGGCCGGATATGTCAAAAGCGGTACCGTTGGCCCCTTGTCCAGTTTCACAGAGGCCCCAGGTATTATACATAGGAAAAACAAACTGGTCTGTCGATGACGAAATAACTGGAAGCATCCCATGGCGCTTCTACACAGCATCATCAGGTGCCGCGAGTAACCTCTATAAGGGTATGAACTTTGATTTCTCTCGGACATCTCCTGCGTTCAGCATGTGTTTGATGGTCTAAGTTATGATACGTACCCTCGCAGGATCCAGATAACAAATCACAGTGCTTCTTTGAGCTCCCACCCCAAGTTGGTGAAGCTTCCTACTATCACTCCGCTTGATATAAAAGGTCTGGTCTTCAATCATCTGCTCACATTGCGCCTGTCATCCATTTCCCTACGAACAGCGACTAAAATGACCGGAATTGACTTCACCGTCTTCAAAGGATCCCCCAATGGAAAGATAGTTGAGTCAAGAACTCACAAAGAAAGCATCAAACCAGACGACGTACTACTCAAAATCACCCATGCTGGCGTGTGCGGTACAGACCAGCATCACAAGACATCGGACATGGTCCTCGGCCATGAAGGTGTTGGCATCGTGCAACAGGTCGGATCGCAAGTTACTGCATTCAAAGTGTACACCCGTTTGTTGTTTTGTTGTTTGCGTTGTGTAGCTGACTGTCGCATTTTAACAGTGGCGATCGCGCTGGTTGGGGATACCTCCACAATTCGTGTGGGCACTGTGATCAATGCCTCAACGCAAACGAGATGTTTTGCCCCGAGAGGGCCATCTACGCAAATTCCAACACTGACCAAGGTGCATTCGCTTCCCATGCGGTGTGGAAGGCAGCTTTCCTCTTCCATATTCCCGATGCTATCACTTCCTCTGACGCGGCACCATTGATGTGTGCCGGCGCAACGGTATTCAACGCGATGTATTTGTACAATGTCCGACCTACAGATCGAGTGGCAATTGTAGGTGTCGGTGGTCTTGGTCACATTGCCATCCAATTTGCAGCGAAAATGGGGTGCGAGGTTGTAGTTTTCTCTGGAAGCGAAAGTAAGAAGGAAGAGGCGAAAAGTTTAGGTGCAAGCGAGTTTTATGCCACGAAAGGTGCGAGCAAACTGGAAATCGGGAAGCCGATCAAGCACCTGTTCGTTACAACTTCGCGAGTCCCTGATTGGAATCTGTGGGTCTTATCTCGAGGTGTTTTTTCGGGTTGACTTATGTGATTCATAGCTTCCTCCCGATTCTGGCGCCCAACGCCACTATATATCCTATCACTGTATCTCAGGGGAATTTGGCCATGCCCCACATACCTATCGTGTCAAAGGGGTTGACAATACAGGGAAGCTTTTGTGCATCGCGTGGCGTCCACGTAAAGATGCTAAGATTCGCGGCTGTCCACGGCATCAAACCCATCACTCAAGAGTTCCCACTGACGGCCGAGGGAATTGAAGAAGCTATGGCTAAACTCGACAAAGGAGAAGTCAGATATCGAGCAGTATTGGTGGCTGGGAGACACTAGGGCTATCAGACGCGGCTAGGCTACAAAAGACGAATTATTTATTATCACAGACGCACCACAAATACGTATCTTCGGGTACCGCCAGAGATATTACTCAGTGAATCAGACTGCGGGAACTCTGAAATAAGGTTTGACGTAGCATTGAGTGTTGCCACTCACAGGAGTCTTGAATACACCATAAAATAGGCTTACCCAGGTTGAGGGATAAGCTCTGTGGTGTATCCAAAGCCAGCACAACTAACCGCCGAATAATGCACAGCTCCCAGCAGATGAGCCTGACGTACTGAGGAAGTCACCGTGGCAGCTGCCAATTCAGAAAATTGTGCAGGGATTTAGTCGGAGTCTCAGGCTAGTAGTCTTGCACCATATGATGACATGATGAAGGTTGTTTCCTAGGTCCTTATTTGATTGCATGAACCAAAAGCTGCTCCCGGATAGACGAGGACATTATAATCAAATCCTTACCGAAACATATACCTAAGAGTTTCTCAGTGTATTGACTCTAACATAGGACGATCCGAACGCTAAGCGCGCCTCTTCTGATACCAAGGGGTCGCAGGATGTCACTTGAGCCAATTCCAATTTCCACTCATATCGTCAAGTCTGTAAGGAGCATTGTCATCCATATGATATATTGAACAGAGAAAAGGGTGCTAACTTAAAAGGACCAGACCAGTGCTCGTAGCGGCCACTAGTTGAGGAGAACAACAGGTAGCTACGTCGATCTTTAGATGCAACTAATGTTGATATAAAGGTTGAACGCACTAGTCGCCATTGTTGCCGGCAGATGGGTGGGGCTGTACAATTATGCTCGGTAATTAATGAAGTGATGAATATGAAATGAAAGACACGTACAACGAACGAGAAGGAATGCGTGTCCGCAACGTTGACGGTGGTAAGCGACTGCGCGAGGAGCTGCGAGACGACATGCGTGAGTCAAGTCCACTGGAGCTGGAACTTCTTTACCAGAAGGTCGTTGTGCAAACCGACATGGCATTCTCCAATGTCGCTCAAGAGAGGGCTCTGACCGTCGTCAACCCACTCCACCTGGCAGGATTGACCTGCATGGCAAACGGTTGATTCTACCGGGTTCGTCACCTATTTGAAACAAAAACAAAAATCAGAAAAAAATACAGAATGGCGCGACAACTGACATTGATAGAGGCTTGAACGAACGCAAGATGCGTAGAAACAAGGAGAGCGAGAGAAACAAGAGTCTTGAAAGCGGACATCGCGAAAGGGGCTTGAATTAAGATCTTGGTGCTTAGTACAGACAAATGTTTTTGGATACAAGAGCAAAAGCTGGGAGAGCGCAATGAAAGAACTTGAATTTATGGGCTCAGGGAAGCGAGCAACGCGTGCAACCGTGAATGGGATAGGCGTTGAGAACCTGTATTATGACTCCGAGCTAGCTCGTCGGTTCCCTCAATTTAACTACCTCTGCAAAAGTCCGAACACCCTCACGGCATTCACAGGGTTCAAGACTCATCAGGAAAAGTGCAGACCGACCTGAATGACCTGATTTCAGAACATCCAGGCTAGCAGGCGAGTGTCGAATACCCTGCTATGCTAGCTTGGTTCCATCTTGTAGGTGTCATAGTTCGTTCACTGGTTCCCTGAAAGGATGTCCATGTTGAAAGTGCTGGCTGGTGTCGGCGTGCGCCGTGCACACATGGGCTCCCACGCTCAGGCTTATGACATCATAAACTTTTGGCTCGGATGACGTCAGGGGCACAGATTAGTACAGTATTTCAGATGTCCGAGTGTCTTTCACTTGAGTCCATCCCCTCCGAACCAAACCATATTCAATGAGCTATCTTACTGCAGTGCGCTGCTCTATGAAGAGAGTTCCCGGAACTCTCGGGTTTCCTTCCCGATATGCAAGTGCGAGGTGCGCCCACAAAGCAGACACCTTGTTTAGAAGCTGACGGTATGATAATGGAAGACGGTACACTAGGTATTGGTTACAAATTCAAAACCGCATATTACTGTGCTCAACATGACTTTATTGCCAAAGTACGATGCATGACAATGATCCGGAGGTACGTCCGCTCCATCTGTTTGCCCCTGAAGCAGAACGAAATTCCTGTATTGCAGATGCTGGAGCGAGAGAAACAAAGAAACTTGTCCGGCACCCAGCATGAAACTTCAACCCCCATTGACGACGCACCAGGGTGGAACGAACACCTGGCGTCTGCATCTGAAGCACACGTAAAGGTGCTTAGTACAATGTCGAAACTTTGAGAAAAACGACATTGACATCATTTTGTAGGCTGACCGCTCTTCCGTCACAATTAATGATCTTCAGCGCAAGACGGTTGATTATGTTAATGCGAGGCACCAACCAGACGAGCAAATGGATCACAGAGAGGCATCCTACCTGAAAGACGAAGTAACTGGTCCTCTCGGTACTGCGAGAGTGGGTGAGTTTGAGGGCGTTGTTGGTGCTGGTGATCTTGGAATAGATCAGGACGGCACTGACATAGACTCCGATGGGCGCACCATCAAGCGGCACGTCGTCTACGAGGAGATAACAGAAGTTGTGAGAGAGCCCTGTCCAACGGAGAGCGAGGCTGATGTGAGTGTTTTGAGTGTGGACTCTGCATCCCCGTCGCTGACATGCAATTAGGTAAAGGCAGACCGCGGGGAATATTCTTGAATCATGCCTCTTGATCTTGCGCGATTAATATCGCTCTTATTGTTTCTATACTCAACTTCTCAGCCGTATTCCATTCACTCAATCACGCCATTTGTTCCGAAGTTTATATCATATCATCACATTTGCCTTCAGAAAAATTATTTCGACTGTGGTATACTGTAACGTACAAGTAGTAATACATAGGTCAAGATATGTCCTTATGATGAATGTTCATACTTATGAAAGGGAATTCGAGAAACTCATGCCTTAGTGAGTATCTTCACCAATAGTTTCCCCAGGGATCACGACTGGAGGAGCGCCAAACTCCCCGTCCCCTGGGAACGTCTCTGGGTGTGCATTTGTCTCCATAGGGTCCAAGTGTACTGGTCCGGGACCAAAGTGTCCACCAAACGGCCCCGTGGTAGTGACGCCAGGTGAGCTTGAATTGATGGAAGCGGCAGGAATGGTGACATGCAGGGCTTGATCGGTGGCAATCTGATTCACCGTTACTATGCGACGGGGGTCAAAATATCCGTGAATGCGGGGGTTAGACACGGGTCGAGGCTCTGTGGCCTGAATACTGCATAGCGTAAGATGATCAGATGGCTGAGAAATCACAATGATAAATAAATATTACATTGCATTGAATGAGGAAGTCACTTTGCTCTCCGCGGGAGCTCCCATGACAAGGAACTTCGAGTCAACAAGGGAAGTGTAAAACAGACCGACAAGCCCAGACTGCAAATTTCTTCAATGGAATTGCAGAGCACAAAATAAATTTATTGCTTACGATTTGGCCTTTGTCGCCGGGGACTTCTAGTTGACCTTGAACACTGACGCTCGCACCTTGCTCTTCAAGAGCAGCGCTGCTCTGACTGAGCAACTGTTCCTGATACTGGTCCCTTGAAAGTTGCTTTCCATTGTAAATAACATTGACATTGCGCGCGAAAAGCGCATCAAACGCTCTGGTGAAATCTGCTTGGGTCTTGGCCGTCAGAATGGCCGTGAGACGCGAAGAAGTGAAGGCGGTCAAGGTGGGGAGAACGAGTGCCATGATAGTGGTGATGTTGTTGATGGGGATTTTGCTGTCGCCGCCCAGTCTTATGTACTCCAGAGAGGACGCCCAAGTACGGATGCTGCGCAAATTGCATTCCGCCGTTAAGGCGAATTTGCACAGATTCGTGAATCGCAGCATCACGGGGACCTGGACATGCCGATAGAATATGTCATGATGACGACAAAGATCAGTCGTTTCGGTAACTCAACAATGCAAACTTGCATTCCAGATGCACATCTGAGAGTCCCGGATGGGTTGCGATGCAGGTAAGTAATGATTAATCACGATTAATGAGCGCTATGAGCTGTCAATGATAGCATCGGCGTGATGGTCGGGAAGACTGTGCTTGATCATTCCGTGCACATCGCGTTCTTGCGTGTTTAAAGTCAACACGTCCGAGTCTGATATAGACTGTGAAATTCGGGCTCTATCGCAACATAATAAGCATATTGATTAGCGATGAGCATCATTACGTCGACGTGATTACTATCACTTACTACTTATCCTTACATTGACTGGGTGTTGCCCATCCCCATTACCCATTGAACGAATCAATCGATCAGCGCGCACGACTTGTCTTGTCATTCGGGCCCGAGGCCATCATCGGCCTTGTTGGAAACATCCATTACTAGCTTGGATTGGGCGGTGTGGCAATGCTTATGGTTTCAAACTCAGATAGGTGTTTGCCGAGCTATGATAAACGTCGGTCTTATCCTAGTCGTTCAAATTTGCAAACCCCACATGAATAGGCCTTATAGAAGGAATGACTGTCTTCCTGAATATTGATTTACCACTTACAGCCATTTGCAGAACGCTAGGCCAAAAAAAATTCACTACATACACAGCGGTATTTCAACTTCTATTCTCCGATCAGATATGTAGGGTATGCCGCATAGACTGGGCCCACGGTATGTAGATTGAGATTGAATATTGGCCGTCGGGAAGTTGAAAGTTTGTGGTCCGACGTATTGCCGAATGTATGTATTTTTTTGGCTCAGGCCTAGCGTTCTGCAAACGGCTGTAACCAGGACGCAATACTTAGGCGCAAGTACCTCAGAGTACTTCCAGGCACCTCCGTTGCCCAACTTTGACAAGGCGCTGTCCGCTTCCTTCTGTTGGCTGCCTATCGAAAGACTAGCTTGCACCCACAATATTGGATTTGGAGCCCTCCATCATTATTAAACAGACTCGTATGTATCATCGCCCCGGTTCCAATTGTCACACAATCAGCAGATCCACCACCGTCTGCCCTGGATTTACGTTTGAACTTTGGGCGAACAAATCACTGCAATAAGTATAAATTCTTTCCAAGAACTACTGGATGCCCTGACGTATTTGAGCCGCTGCACCTCCTTAGAAATTTGAATCGCCAGGACGTAGCACAAATGTCGTGAAGTAACTGGGGAGGGCTCTTTGCCCTAGCGAAATCAAGCTAGTCCAAAGCCAGTATTCAGTTGTCTCAACTTGAAAGCCGTGGGGACAGCAACGTCCAACTCATTGGGACATCTCGCAGCTATCTTCACCTAGGTGCTTATTTCTTCGCGTCTTTCTCTAAAACACAACGCTGCATGCATGTGGACTGAACACATCAACCAAAGTGCAAAGGAGCGGGAGTACGTGATTGCCTTTCAGGACATTAATTCTGTATATTCTGAAGTATTTAATGACGGCCAACGGGTGTGGCGGGCGGGTGCGGGTGCACCCTAGAACTAGCTGGCACTTTAGACTTAAAATTGGAACAAGTGTCAGTCCCGCTCGCGCCGCCAGCCCAGCCACAGACTCTTTTGACGCCCTCCCGACGATCTTCTTTTTCGCTGCGAGATTAGTTCCAAGTACCCCTCTGCGAACTCGAGTTGTCCAACTTGCTCACCAGCTCGATTGGACTACACCAGCCGCACCCAAACGAAGCTCTCAAACAAACAGTGGATGAAAATGACTCACTTCCCGATACACCAACCGGGCTCTTCGAATCAAACGGAGGCGGCTGGAAGATGAAGGGAACGAGGTAAGCAGAGACGGCTACTAGTTGAGAACCAGATATTGACACACAAGAGCACCGGAAAACGTACATAAACTCCCAGGAAAACTCAGTCGCGGCGTCGCCTGTGTACCAGTCTTCCTGTTGTCCTGCCATAGACTCCAAATGAACGCCTCCTCCGGCGCTAGTTTATTTCCTCATCTGCAACATGCATTTTCTCTCTTCAGCAGAGGTCTAAACTTGCTCATGTCTAGCGTCACGTCACTCGCGTGCCAGAGAAGGAGGGAAGTGCTGCACTATACTCATAGTGGATTTGTAAGTTGAAGGAGGCTTGGTCTAGGACATGAACCGCGACACCATGGTCCATGCTCGCGATGGACGCTAGGCTGTTGTATCTTGAAGAAATGCGTCTGCTCGATATCAACTCCAAGGATCACTGCAGTTTTATCAGCTATACGCGGCTTCCCGAGACAGGATATTCAAGGCCTCCTCAGCGCCACATCGCATCTTTCGTTAGAGGCGTCGCTAACCCACCCATCAAGAGTCAACATTGATTAATCTAAAAACGATCGTGCGTTGAAGATCTAGCGCGCCTTTGCGCATTCTCTTCAGTTTATAGCACACAGCCCAAGGGCTACTTGAAAGGTACGAAACTGGAAGGCGCAGAAGCACGGGTGGGTCGCTCTTTCTCAAGGTCGCAAGATCGACTGGGGAGGGTAGCCCGTGTAGCCCGGTAGCTACCTGCCTGCGAGGGATCAAATGTATCGATTGTCCGACACCACCCAAAATACATACATCAATAGTGACACGCAGCACAGGAATTTAAAAGGGGTAACGATTGTGTTGTACCAATAGGAGGACAAAGGAATACCGAGTCATAGATTTGACAGTCTTCTTTCTGTGGAACATGGCGCGAGCGTCGGACTGCGTTCCACTTTGAGAAGATAAATCCCAAAATCAAGATTCTTAGAAGAACTTCTGTTGATTCTGAATCAAATGAACTTTTTAGGGACTCAGAGTGAGCATCATGATTGATTGCGTACAGAATGAAATTTTTGTGGTAGATAGCGGAGTCCCTCTCACCAAAAAAAAACATGAACTACCTGGCGCGCTGCTTATTTCTGACGAATTGACAGAGTACTTACTAGCTAGTGTATAGATGAATCTACTTAGTACTTACTACGGATTTGACTGAAATCGAATTCAGATTAGAAGTCAGGGTCACGTGCGCGTGTTGATGGGAACGCGTCGTCGGAGTCGAACTGTGGGTCCACAACCGCCACATCAATCCACTGATCAGATTAATCGATGGCCCACCACATTTGCGCCACATTGGTCGAGCAGATATAAGGCAAGCAGGTAACAGTTGTTTTTCTTGTCTTCTTAGTTTTCTCCAGTTCACCAATTCTGCTCACTACACTCAGTCAGCGTAACAATAACACCTAGCGTCATGTCCCCTGCCGGCGAGACTGGCACATCGTCTACTCCGCCACGCGCCAATGCACCAGTTGATGGTGCTAGCAAAATAAAATCCACCCCGAACAGCCGTGGGGCTGCCATCGTCAGCGAGAACATCGGCTTGGTCGGTGTCAAGTGCGCACATTTCCTGTTTTTATTGAGTAGCACCTAACCTTCCATCAAGGGTTAAGAGAGTCCGCCCATGGATTCAACGCGACATCGAGCAGGTTAAGGAGTGCAAGGCCGATGCGATGTTGCAAGCCCTTCTGCAGCGCGCTTCTTGTGCTCCGGAGACTAAACAACCGGAGCTCCTGCAAAAGTGCCTCAAGGCAGTTCTGCCGGTTTGCAATGGACAGGCCTCAACCGCACTCGTCAAGTCTTCGGACATTCAGACAGCCCTCAACGAATAGTGCTTGTTCTAAGTTCGCTGATTTAATCATTTCGACGCTTATAACGATTACAAGTGTACGTCCAGGAGTAGAAAACAACTTCTACGGCCCTTTCACAAGAGCCACCAACATCGCGCTCGCTTGTCTTGAAGAGATCAAGGTTGATGGGATGCGTGCTCCTGTCCCCGCCGTGGACATGATCTGTCAGCAGAACGATATGCCCATGTTCCAAAAGCACCAGACCAAGAAATCAATTCGGAAGTCCGACCTCGTCATTCTTCCTTTGAACAGCGCCTGCGCCCCTTTCCAGGATGAGAAGGGCGGCAAGAAGGGCGGCAAGAAGGGCGGCAAGAAGGGTGGCAAGAAGGGTGGCAAGAAGAGCAAACAGAAGGACGACAAGAAGGACGACAAGAAGGACGACGAAAAGGACGACGAGAAGGACGACGAGAAGGACGACGAGAAGCGGAAGAAGAAGCGCAAGGCTCACATGGACACGAATGCAACGGCGAAGCCGAAAAATCTTCCCTGGAAAGATATTCTAGCTTGCATCGAGTTCAAGAGAAAGACGCCAGGGAGGACGAAAGGGATTAACCCACCGCCCCCTTCGTATACAGTGCAAGACTATGTCCTTACCAAGCCGGAATATCTGCCGGTGGATCATCTTAAAGATGAAGACCCGGCGCCAGGCCCTTTGCAAGCCCCAGTAACGCAACCTGCGTCCGACACTGCAGGTAGGTGATGACATTAAAGATTTTGAGATTAATCTTAATCGGCCAAGCTGCAGTTCTATCTTCCGGCCTTACTGCTGCACAGCCTTCCAAGGGCGGGTCCTCCTCCAAACGCAAGGCTACGGAGACTTTAGAATCCGCCGCTAAAAAATCCAAGATGAACGACGACGATGCGGACAACGACGCGGACAATGACGCGGACGACAACACGGACAACGATACGGACGCTGAACTAGATGTGACCGTCCAGACGGGTCTGTACGCTGCCGAAATGTTCGCGTCCAATCTTGGAGTCAATTATCTGCTGAATATTATCGTCATCGGTGAGTTCGTTCATCTGTCGAGATTGGTCGCGCTCTTACGACCGCTGCTTCAGACGATGTAATGTGGATCTGGTATTATGATCGGCAAGGGATCATTCAATGCTCAGGCATCAACTTCATTCAAGATCTCCCACGATTCATGGTGCTGTTGTATGCTCTACAACGGTTCGAGCTTCACGATCGGGGCCGCAACAAGGACTTCATCCCAGTTCAAGTCGAGGGGAAACAATGCCACGAATTCAACATCAAGGATGAAGAACTTGGAGAGGTGGATCTGCTGCTTCACACCAGCCACGACGAACGAGTGACGCACTACGGACTACAAGGACGGGCCACCAATGTGGTCCCTGTCACTAGCGAAGCGCTCGCGAAGAAATACGGCAACCTCCAGGATGGGATGGTGGCCAAGATCTTTTGGGGGGAGGCGAGTCGCACTAGCGAGCCAGAAATCTTGGACAAGGTTAAGGAGATCGCGAAGGTGCACAATACCGTAAAAGATCATATTCCCGATCTGCTTTGGCACCATACATTCACCAATCCCACATCCGCCATCCGAGAAGCGCTCGGCATTCCAGACCCCACCACGGGCAGTCGCGTGCTCTACATTCTCATATTCCGCAAGCTCCAACCCGTCACGAAGCTTCATGGCAAACAGTTTCTCGACGTATGGCGTCAGTGTATCTTATGTACGTGTTACATTCAATTTACATGGCTCTTTATTGACATAGCGTGCAGGCCACCTTACTCTGTGGAAGGAAGGGGTCTATCATCGAGATGTCAGCCCTGGAAACCTGATGTGGTACTGGAAAGACGGCAAGCGGATGGGTGTCCTAAATGACTATGATCTATCCTCGTTGGCGAATGTCCAGGGTCCTCAGGGCAACCAGCGCACAGGCACAGTGCCATTCATGGCGCGCGAGCTTCTCACCGAAGATGGTCAACTAGGCAAAGTGAAGCACCTTTACCGCCATGACCTGGAGTCATTTATATGGGTTTTCGCTTGGATTTCCTTGCGTTACAGGCAGGGGATCCTTCTACCGCGGAGATTGCGCCCCTTCGACGAGTGGGCGACTTTAGGCGCCGTTGCATGTGGCGAGAAGAAGTTAGTCTTTCTCGACAAGTTGACGCCTTCCGCACCCTCGGACATGGACCAAGTCACATGGGATTTCATTTTGGACTGTTTTGTGGTGCTTAAAAGGGATGCCGAAACCCGATTCTATCTTCGCCTTAAACGGCCATCGAGCTCAGGAGAAAGCCAGCAACCCAACATAGAATCAGATCCCGATGCTTTTCTATCTAAATTTACAAGTTTAGAGGGTTGGGTTGAGCTCAGCAAACCCCAGTGATTTTCTTGTTACCCTATACACGGTTCTCTGCGTATCAATACTTGTAACTTTCAGTTGCATATTATTATATAACGGTCAACCGGTCATAGCTAGTCACATGTGTGTGTTGATGGGAACACGTCGTGACTCAAGTACTCCGAGTCGAACTGCGCACTTGCCACAATGTTGTGGACAACGCTGCATCAACATCACATCAGATTGATCGACGAGCTACCACATTTGCGACCAGATATATGAGGAAAGCAGGAAGCGGTCGCTCTTTCTTGTACTTTTAGCCTTGCTCACTTCACCTGCTCTTCTTACAACACCCGTCAATGAAATCACGACACCTCAGGCTAGCATGATGTCCCCTGCCGACGAGACAGGTACATTGTCTACTCCGCCACGCGCCAATGCACCAGTTGATGGTGCTAGCAAAATAGAATCCACCCCAAACAGCCGTGGGGCCGCCGCCGTCAGTTCATGTTCGACGATGCGCAGTGATTAGGTCCAGCTGGAGGTTATGGACAGCGTAGTTAATCTCAGCGTCCACATCGGTTTCGAGCCCTCCTTTCTCGACATATTTGGACAATCCAACAACGTCGCAGGTTCTATGCACTATGGGCATCTCACTAAAAGATCGCTACTACGAAGCAAGAGACCGTCAAATGCCATGCTCCTCGCAAGTTCAGACATCCCTCATCTGCGGCAGCCCGAAAAGCACTTTGCGTTCCAGAAATAATCAAGGGCAGCGCGTGTCCATCACGGAGATCCATGGCAAAGACGTTTGCAACATGCGGCATCAATGTACGTGATTCATCGCTTCTAGGTGACTCCCTGTTAAAATTGCGTTGCAGGCCACCATGATCTCTGGAATGGAGGGGTCTGTCATCGAGATGTCAGCCCTGACAACATGATGGATTACAGAATTTTGATGGGCATCTTTAGTGATTATCTATTGACTGTGGCGGTCGAGGGCAATGAGCGCACAGCATAGTGCCGTCGAGTCAGACACTTCCATTGTCACGATCTCGAGTGGTTCGTCCGCGTTTTTGTGCTGATCTCCCTGCGTTACAAGGATGGCATTCTCTGGTCGGCGGAGTCTCGCCCCCTCGATCTATGGTAAACTGCAGGCGTCGTGACATGTGGCGACAAGAAGGCATCATTTTTGAATAACTTTTTGACATCAACGTTGTCCGTGTTGCATCCCCAGATCTGGCCCTGGAAGTTGGTGGCGGAGTGTTTGGCAGCACTCACAAGAGATCTCGATTGCCGTATAACTATCAATATCGAACAGGAACTGGCAAATTAGAACCAGGGGAAGGTGAACGTACGATCGCTGAGGAAGTTCAATTTGAAGACAATCTTTACCAGAAATTGATGGACCTGGGTTAGGCTGTCGCCTGTGGACTACTAACTTACTATGAATCTAAGTATTTCCCTGATTTACCAAAGTTGTACATTGCAAGTACGGTCCCTCTGCGGTTCAGTAATCTGACCAATGAGTTACAGTCTCTGCACGCGAATTATTCCTATCAGAGATCACCGACAGGTGGATCTTCGTCTGATATAGGTGTCTAGAGCGACCATGTTCCGTTATCATTGTCAACCACAATTGGTCCCGACTCCTGAGGGAAGCGGGTGCACAGATATGCCACTGTCAATTTGTATCGTTGTAATATCGAGTCGCGGTTTTTCTGTTGAATTTGCTTGTGTTACAAGCACGGAGTCATCCGACCTTTGCAATCCAGCCACTTCAATTCATGGGAAACTCCAGGCGCGCGGCGTGTGGCAAGGGGCAGAGTGAGTCATGACACTGCTACGGACTTTGAAAAGGCATGTGTTTAGTACCCAAAATCTTC
Organism: Suillus placidus; assembly: GCA_016628565.1. Lineage (NCBI taxonomy): Eukaryota > Fungi > Basidiomycota > Agaricomycetes > Boletales > Suillaceae > Suillus > Suillus placidus. Next base: position 3,186 of record JABBWD010000255.1, on the reverse strand, counting down.
TATCTAATTTAACACTATGTGTTCACTAGTTCACTAGCGAACAGCTCGCCAAGAAATACCGTCAGCCATAATGATGAAGGAAGAACCGCAGGATGGCGATTTTTTTTTGGGGGGGGCGGAGGAACAGCACACTGGCGAGCTTGGAATCTTGGAAAAGGTTTCTGAGATCGCTAACGGCGAGCACCAGACCACGAATTCGAATGGTCATGTTCCTCAGCTGGTTTGGCATCACAAGTTCACAAATTCGACGTCCGCAGTCCAAAAAGCCTCGCTTTGCACTCCAGCACCGACCAAGGGCAGTCGCGTACTCTACATCCTCGTATTCCACAAGCTGCGGCCCATCACAGAGCTCCGATCTGGTGAAGATCTTTTCAATGTATGGCATCAATGCATTCTATGTACGTGTTTTGGTCGCAGTTATGAGCCTCTTCGTTGACATGGCGTGCAGGCCACCTTACTCTGTGGAAGGAAGGTGTTCATCATCGAAATGTGAGCCCTGGCAACCTGATGTGGTACTGGAAAGACGGGAAACGGATAGGTGTCTTCAACGACTATGATCTATCCTCGTTGGTGGATGAGCCAGGTCCTCGGGGCAACGAGCGTACGGGCACGGTACCGTTCATGGCGCTCGATCTTCTCACTGCAAAGGCTCGACGAGACGAAGTCAAACGCCTATATCGCCATGATCTGGAGTCGTTTATATGGGTTTTTGCCTGGATTTCCTTGCGTTACGAGAACGGAGCCCTTCTACCAGCGGAAATCGCGCCCCTTGGATGATTGGGCAACTTTAGACGCTGTGGCATGTCGCAAGGAAAAGTTGGACTTTCTAGATGATCTCGAGGATTTCAAACCCTCTCACATGGAGTCACTCATTTGGTGTTTCATTGTGTCGTGTTTCGATGTACTTGACACGGAAGCCTTCAATCGACGTAAACGACAACGAAAATCACTTATAAAGGCAGCAGACGACTTAGACGAGCAGACTAACGAAGAGGAACCTGTATCAGATATGGATGATTTACTAGGCAAATTCACAGGTACCATGGCCTGGGTTAAGCTCAGCAATTATTCACCTTCACAGTGATTTTTTTAGTCGTTACACTACATACTATTTTCTGTTTTTCGCTAGCTGCGTCAATTGCCCATATGCATGGAATAGACGAATGATAGTCGCTCTTGCATCCTTTGTCATTTTCAGTCCCGTCGACCCAGAACGGTCAAACATAGTGCGTCTCAAACCTTCACCGGCTGCCACAGGGATACCTCAAACCAGATGCACCTTGAATTTTCCTTCATACCATCCTCAGGCCTCACCCATCGACGTGGACGTTGTATATTTGACGCGACATTTAGAAGATGATGTCATACATGGCAGAAGGGCAACATAACAACCCACAACTACACCACCAACTGCCGCTTTATAATACTTAGGTCGCAGCGAGATAGTGAGAAAACCATTTACACCACCTCGCAACCAGGCGGATACGAGTTTGAATAGATAATATGTACTTATTGCAATACACGACAAATGTTAAGAAGCTCTTCCTCAAACCGCGTTTTTTCATCACCAGTAAGCTCGGACATTCGGTTTTTGGAGTTCATGTACCAAGTACTAGTTACAGTACTCGCAAAGCCCTATAATTTTTTCTCCAGTGCCCAACCGCATGACGCGACTGCAAGGGTTGTGCCAGGGAGATGACATTCTTGAGTTGGGGATTCAAAATTTCAAATTCAGAATTCAAATAAGTCAGGGTCACGTGCGCGTGTTGATGGGAACGCGTCGTTGGAGTCGAACTGTAGGTCCACAACCGCCACATCAATCCGCTGATCAGATTGATCGATGGCCCACCACATTTGCGCCACGTTGGTCGACCAGATATAAGGTAAGCAGGTAGCAGTCACTTTTCTTGTCCTCTTAGTTTTCTACAGTTCACCAGTTCTGCTCACTACACTCAGTCAGCGTAACAACAACACCTGACGTCATGTCCCCTGCCGGCGAGACTGGCACATCGTCTACTCTACCACGCACCAACGCACCAGCTGATGGTGCTAGCAAGGGGAATCAATACCACGAATTCAAAATCAAGGATGAGAAACTTGGAGAGGTGGATCTGCTGCTTCACACCAGCCACGACGATCGAGTGACGCACTGCGGACTACAAGGACCGGCCACCAATGTGGTCCCTGTCACCAGCGAAGCGCTCGCGAAGAAATACGACAACTTCACAGATGGGATGGTAGCCAAGATCTTTTGGGGAGAGGCGAATCGCACTAGCGAACCGGAGATCCTGAAGAAGGTTGAGGAGATCGCTAAGAGGCACGCGACTGTCCAAGACCATATTCCTGAACTCCTTTGGCACCACACGTTTACGAATCCCACATCCACCATCCGAAAAGCGCTCGGGGTTCCGGAACCAACCACGGGCAACCGCGTGCTCTACATTCTCGTATTCCGCAAGCTCTACCCCATCACGAAGCTTCACGGCAAAGAGCTTTTCGACGTGTGGTATCAATGTATTCTATGTACGTATTTTCATCGCATTTATGAGGCTTCTCGTTGACATAGCGTGCAGGCCATCTTACTCTGTGGAAGGAAGGGGTCTATCATCGAGATATCAGCCCTGGAAACTTGATGTGGTACAGGAGAAATGGCAACTGATTGGTGTCTTAAACGACTAACGATCTATCCTCGTTGGCGAATAGAGTGGGTCCTCAAGGGGCAAAGAATGCACGGGGCGACTGTACCGTTCATGGAGCCTACGATCTTCTTCACTGCCAAGGCTCAACGAGGCGAAAAGTCAAACACCTATATCGTCACGATCTGGGAGTCGTTATGTGGTTTTTTGCCTGGAGTTTTCTTGACGGTAGCAAGAACGTGAGTCCTCCAGACCCGTCAGAATTCGCGCCCCCTCCCGTCGAATTGAAGGGTCAACTTGGTGAGACGCTGTGGCCATGTGGCAGGAAAAGTTGTTCTTCTGGAACATCCTTTAGATTATCAACCCCCCGAACTTCAAACTAAGCAAAGCTTCTGAATCGGACATAGATTGGTCCTTTATGGGAACTCGTTGTGAATGCTTTTGTGATTCTGCTGATAACAGCCGCCGACAATCGCCGTAGTCGCTTCACCGTAATATCCGCCTTGCTCAACAGCGATCGACGGAAGGAGCAGGAGAGCAGACAAACGCT
>JABBWD010000254.1:0-25742 GCA_016628565.1 Suillus placidus | reverse complement strand
CCGCGTCTCCGCGATCACAGACGACAACCTCGAGGATAAAACTCCGGACAACCTTCAACAGATAGAGGATGAATGGCAACATGACCCACTCAACCCCAGGAATTGGTCTCCGGCAAAAAAATGGACAACCACTATAATCGTCAGTTCTTCCATCAGAATTGGATATTCAATCATGAGGCCTAATTTTGGCTTCCTGTCAGCTTGCACTCTACACATTGGTGACCCCGTTAGCAAGTTCCATCATGGCACCTAGTTTGCCAGATCTGGCCATAAAATATGGTATAACCAATCCAACAGTCACAGCATTAACTCTCAGCATCTTCCTTCTGTCATTCGCTATCGGTCCTTTGTTTGCCGCACCCTTGTCTGAAGTATATGGTCGTGTTTGGGTGCGTCGTCCTGTTCTTCAAGACCAGTGGAACCGTCTGCCTGAATCAGTTCAAGGTCCTCCACTTATCGAACCTCTTCTTTCTCGTGTTCAATCTCGGCTGTGCTTTTTCACCCAACACTTCATCTTTCCTCATCTTTCGGTTTCTAGGTACGTTATGGAACCACTAATATCACAAATTCGCTTACTTCCTGCAAAGCCGGTTTCGCGGGGAGCGCACCAATCGCATGCGGCGGAGGCGTCGTTAGCGACCTTTTCTCCGAACGCGATCGTGCCTCCGCTATGGCGCTATATTATGTCGGACCCTTGATAGGTGCATTTCACAGTCTGCCATATTGACACAAGTTCACACTCATCTCGCCAGGTCCCGTTGTCGGGCCCGTCATAGGAGGTTTCATCGCAGAGTCGGTCGGCATACAATTTGATTTCTATGTCGTGGTCGCGACCTGTGGTGTCGCAGCAGTGATCGGCATTCCTTTTTTGAGAGAATCCTATGCACCAGTCATCAGGCTTCGTCGTGAAAAAATGGCTACGGATCTCGAAAAGGCACCCACAGGACATCCCGCCCTCACCGCACACCACATGAATAAATGGGTTTACTTATGGATCAACCTCAAACGACCTGTCATACTTTTGACCCGTAGTTTTATATGCTTCATCCTCAGCTTATACATGGCTCTGTAAGTTTCATTTTATATCACGCAGCTAACTGATGTCACCTGTTTAGGATTTATGGTGAGTACTTAGCATCCTACATCGAGTTATGCTGGATGTGGACTGAAATAATCTGTCAGGTATCTACTACTTGATGTTTGCCACGTTCCCAAGTAAGATCATATTCGCCCAGTAACACGGGAACGAATATTAAAAACTTTGCGCCCAGGCCTCTTTTCGGAAGTATACCACTTCAGTATCGGGATCGGAGGTCTAACATACATTGGACTTGGCGTTGGATTCATATCCGCCGCCATCTTCGGTGCCAAACTTTCCAACAAGATATACCTACATGTACGTCAAGACTGCCTTCTACTTCGGTCGCATTAGCTGAAGTGCATCTCCTATCATGATGCAGCTTGCTGCAAAAAATGGAGGGATTGGTACGCCAGAGATGCGTGTGCCCGCTTTGATATTTGGTTCGCTGTTCGTCCCGGTGGGACTACTGTGAGATATACATACACTTTATTTTTGTTGCTCTAACTCTGACCTACGTCTAGTTGGTATGGCTGGTCTGCGCAAGCCAAGATCTACTTCATTATGCCCATCATCGGTACTGCTATCTTTTCGTTCGGATTTATGACAACTTTGTGGGTGTGCCCTGTATCAGACCACCATTCGCGGCTAACCTCTTTGAAGCCTCCCTATTCAACTATACCTCGTAGATACATTTACCTATGCTGCAAGTGCAACCGCAGCTGCTTCCGTAAGTTGCACCTACCCCAAATCTTGTCGGCGCCCTCTGAACACATCATCAGGCGTTCCGTTCACTGCTTGGCTTCGCATTCCCTCTCTTTGGACAACAAATGTTCGCAGTACTCGATTATGGGGGAGGCAACTCCCTCCTTGCAGGTCTTGCCATCGTCATCGGTATACCATTCCCTATCTGGATATATTATGCCGGCGAACGTATGCGTGCAAAGAGCTCTCTGACTCGTTGATTTCCCCCCTCTTTTTCCGATGTAATTTTATGATCATGATAAGATAGCAGATCCCTCCAGATGCACTGAATCACGACGATGGCAATGCCGGACCTTATTGTTGCGTAGTTCATGTTGCTGTCGAATGGACGAGTGCGTTTTCCGACATCACATTTCAGAAAGGCGGGGTTTAGCCCAGACAATATGAATATTTCAAAGGCATTGCACATATATACATTAGGAATAAACAGGTTATTATAATTCCGATTTTGAACAGATCGTCAGTCTTCAAACGTCGGAACATATCAATATGTTCTATGTCTTCCGCAATATCCATTCACATTGCAGATATGACTCGCCTCTTTTAAACGGCATCGTTTGTTGTAAGGAGTGCTACTCCGCTGCTACAGAGACAAGTAACATCAACGACCTGGAATATACGGTGACGTAGCTATATGCAGTTTAGTTGTGTCAAGCCAATTAACACAGCCTCTAAACGGCGGTGCATGATCAAATATCAATGAGTATAATAGTTGAATTTTGATGCCCGAGGGCTTGCAGTTTTACGGATACAGGTAATCACTGTATGTACCAGAAATGTATGCAATGGAGAAATAAATGGATACAACAGGTACCAAGTAAGGCTACAGACGCAGATACTAGCAACATATAAATAACCAGCAGTAAAATGACACCTGCTGAGGTATATGGTAATAGACTTACCCGATAACGCTATGACACAGAAAAACACGAAAGCAATACAGAGATAGCACGACTATGGTCAGAAATAAAAGTCTCTCATGTGAGATCAGACTGGGGTCTTCATTGGCTCAATGCCAGCACCAACAGCTGCACAGCTCAGAACACCAACCACACCCCGCTCACGACAACACCTAGCATAACGCTCATACCACCACACAGGCTCCTCGACGCGCCGCTAGTACTGGTACTGCTAGCAGCCGGCGTACTCGATGTGCCGTTCGTACTGATACTGCTAGCAGCGGGCGTCGTTGTAGCTGTACTGGACGCCTGAAATGACATGCAGCATCAAAATCACCATCGCAACAAAAAAAATGACAAATACGTACGGATGAAGATGCGGTTGCTTCGGCGACCTGAGGATCAGGACCCGGGTCTGTGTCCGTACTGGCAGCTGCTGGTGTGGGAACCGCCTCAACGGGCCCAGAAGATGTTGTGACGGCATCCAATGCATGTAGCATAGGACGACCGAATTGCGGCACAGCAGAGGCTATGATTGTGGGGTAAGTATAGGCACAAAGAAACACAGCGGCTGCACATACCAGACATCGAAAACAGGCAGAGCGCTATGACGAACGCTGAGACGGCGGTGATGAACGTCGAGCGGAAAAGAAACATCATCTTGGCTTGCAAGTAGAGTTGAAAGAACGAATAGGTAGGAAGAAAATGAGTGAGCGGGCGGTAGAGAGCTCAAAGATATCGTTGCCGATTGAAGCTCTGTTATAAGAAGAGAATAAAGGAAGGCGGCTCTGAGACTTATAAGTACGAGCAGTTACTGTGTGGTTAATCAGTGCTGGTACATCCTGACTCGCATATATAGCCCCGGTGCCCGCTACAAGACGCATCATATAGGGAAACTGCTGTGAAGGGATGTCGTCGAGGCGAGGGCACTGCGGCTGTCTTCGAGGGAATGTCCCTGCCGGTATTAATGGGACAACACAAAAAAGTGCCATGGGTACACTTACATCACAGAGTTTCAGGGTCCGTCAACCCACAGTCTTTGTATTATTTACCAATATAAACTGACTCCACGCGGGGCGATTCACTTGGTCGCATGCCGAATACAAGGACTCAGTAATTTCTGCGAAGGTCTTGACAAAGTGAGTCCCAAATACGGAAACAAGGCTGCGGTTGGTTTAAATGTTTATGTGTGTTTGGAAAACCCTAACCCTAGATCATGGTTCATTATTCATGATCTGGAGCAAGGCGAATTGATAGACCGATTAAATAAGGTACTAGTAAGCTAAGAGCATGCACTGTAGGAAAAATAAAAGGAGTAAACTCAATCGACATCGTCCACCACTCCCCCCGGACAAGACTGCGGGTAATTTATCGTGACGAACGTTGCGCCCGCAGAATTACTTGATTGACTTGATGCTTGGGAGGTATTGGGGGCGCATGGCGGCTTTTGCTTGCTCTTTGACTTTGAAAACTTGCGCCTCTGCTGCCTGCAGAAATTCCACAATGCATCAAGGGCGTCGCAGAGGAAGACTTTGCTTGGTTTCTCAGAGAGCCTTTGTCGTCAGTTCAATCAGTTGATCTAAGGGATGAGTGAGGAGGAACCCACCGTCCCGTCATCTCATCCACTATATCTGGCGCACCCAAGAACGGCATCATCTCGACGATCACGGCATACACCTTCAGCAACACCGACATCCCTCCCTTGATTGTCCGGCCCGCTTCTATCCAACCATCGAGGCGTGCCTTTAGGTTTGGACGGAATTCTTCCCACAGGTCATCTAGATCCGGATCCTGGATATCCATGTCAATGTAGCCGAGCGGGTCGGCATCGTCCATAGCTCCTTCCATCCCAGGGGGGAGAGGAAGCCCCATCATGAGCGCCGCTAGTGCCATCGGATGGGCAGTGTCACTTGTAGGCGACACTACAGCACCCACCCAGCGGTCAATCCGCCCTCGTCGCCCCAGTGCCTCCAAGCGCAATGCCATGATCTCAGTCAGCTCGGTCTGATTGGCCTGAACATCAATGTGGCAAAATGTGTTCCGTACTGCGGCGCGGATGGCGTGCACAGTATCAAGTAGCTCTTTCTCGACGATGCGCAATGCATTGAGCTGGTATGATGGCTCTGTGGCAAGTATTATGGTTGCAAGCTGGTATGCAGGCGCGTCGCGGGGACGCAGAAGGTGAGAGTGGCTGGCGAGTAGGCTATTGATATTATCTGTATGTGAATGCAATGCACATATATGCAGTGCTGTGGCAAAATTCTCGGGGCTGTAAGTGGCGATACGCATGAGTGTGGGGAGGAGCTCTTCGCAAAGGTCATCCTCGTCCGTTCCATCTGCTTCGGATATGTCAACGATACTTGCAAAGAGAATTGGACTGGGTATGGTGGCAAAGAGAGAAATGAGAGATATGCGGACGAGGTCGCGCAGGGAGGTGCGAACGTCGTTGAACTTGCTAGACCAATGAGATGCGTGGAAACCACAGGGACATTGAGCATCGCTGCAAGCGGTGCAATCGGAGTTTCCGTCAGTGTCAGTGTAGTCTTCGCTATAGTCATCGTCATAATCGATATCATCATCGAAATCAAAGTCGTCTTCATCGTCATTGGCTAGTGCCATGGTGTAAAGGTCACCACAATTTAGTCGAGTGAGTGGAGCTTACGTTTTTGACCACCGTAGAGTAATCGCTCGAGGGTGTTCCAGCCAAAATTGGCGCGAATATCGTCAAGCATATCTGGAATGGCAGACTTCTGCCGCTTAGTGCCATCGGCAAGCATGACTACGAGAAGGTCGCGCCAAATCCAAAGCATGACACGCTCGAGGTTATGTGCACCAGTAAAATGGAAAGACTTGACGACCTTGCCAGAGGAACGTCTTATCTTTACAGAGATATACATGTTCATGAAAGAACACTTGCACCTGAAACAATATAAGCAACACCAACGAGAACATGACGACACCTTACCCGACTCGCGCGTTACCGATCTGTTCGACGGCTTGAGCCGCATACAAAAGACAAGCATGGGCCTTTGAGAAATTTGTACCGTACTCGTATACGACTCTCCAGATATCATTGAGCCAGTCGATGACACTCTCGATGACCTCTGCGAGGAGTTCTTCTTTGCGAGACTTTTCTTTCACGTAAGAACGTTTGTGATCGCGGGCGAGTTCGTCTAGAAGTGAAGCGATCTCCAACTTCATTGCTTTCAGGTTCAAGGATGGCATGCTGGCATATTTTTTGTGCATGCGTGCTGCTGATGCAAGAGTGCGGTTTGATTTATCTTTAGAAACTACGTCGAGGAGCGGCGCAAGTGAGCTCTCGACAAGAGCATATTGTGCATCGGCTGGAAGGGATTCATAGAGCTGTAGAAACCTAGAGTAATAATGAGCCCCCCGAAAAGTTAATGAACTTGATGCTTACTTTGCACTGGCTGAGGTGGACGCCATCAAATGCGATGATGAGGTCGCGAGACGTCTTCCGTATTGAATGTGACATATGCGCGTGATGACTGTGTGACCGTGTTTCCATTCTCCACAATAATTCGAAGCAGTGGGTTCAGACTTCTAGTGAGTGCAATAATTATGTCAAAATTATGTTTCTGATTGAATTAACGGTTATGAACGTAGGAAATGTAAACGATCATGATAGCGCCTTATGGTTGCCTTATGGTCTTGCTATAGCCTATAGGCACAGGAATGAAATGATGGCCTGAGATTGGACCCGGACCGGGCGTGTTCCTTGTCAGGCTTTACTTTTCGGCCTCGAGGCAGCGCTTCCTATCACGGCCCTTACCCACCCCCTACAGTCTGCTTGCACGCAGCAAGCCACGTTGGAAACGCGCGTACATTTGAACTTGCGGTGTGCGCACTCTTCAACTTGTTATCTTCTCAGATCTGACCTTTGCTTTCTTCTACCATCAACAGCGAGCATAACAAGTCATCGCGAGCTCTTGATATACTAGCCCATGACAAGTCCACAGTCCCCACATAAACAAAGAAAAGTTCAAATGTATTCCGGTGTTCAAGGTCTGTGCCATTTATTTTTTGCTCTTGTGCCTATTGTTCCCATCGCAGCCCAAGTGTGGATCATCACCATCATGATTAGCTTGTTCCGGGCGTTCGTGCGTGACTATACATCCTTCACATCATCTAGTTTACGTCTCCTGCAATAGTCACGTTTCTTCCATTGTCATTCACCCGTCGTATCACAAAGCTAGCGGCTCTTCTCTTATCCAATGACTGTTCCAAACCCCAAAACTGACCCTTTATAATATCAGGTTCGTCCCAGAACACACCACCTCGTGAAATGTCACCATCTCCGAGACAAAGGACGATCAAGGCCCAATCTCTGCCTATCGTACCCTCCGTCATGCAGATTTACGGAGCAGCAACTCAGTCTGCGAATCAGCGCCAGGCACAACAAGCGAGTCCCACCACTGCGAATATTTCCCCGCAGTCAAAACGAACTTCCTCGCCGCCGGCCCTCACGCAAGCCGCACCCAACGTGACCAAACTCCCATCTCCACTCAATCAGCCGTCTCATCTCCGAGAAGAAGCAATCCAGGGGCACTATTCTCCCTCGGCTTCTATGCATCCCAGCATGCATCAAGCACCGCCTCCCCCTCCCCAGCATTCGCTCAGCCAGCCCAACATACATCAGCCCCCTCCTCTACCCCAACACTCACTCAGTCAGCCCAACATCCACGCCCACCTCATGAATCCACAAATGGGTTACCCACGCCCTATTAACAGGGTGCCTCCTCCCCAGTTCTTAACACACTTCCATGCAATGGAGGAGAATTGGCATATGACAGAAGAGCTCATGGCAGAGATTGAGCGAGCAGACTATGCGCAGGCCCTGAGTCAGCAGCCGCCCGTGCCTGGAATGTCTGGCGTTGCCTACGCCGGTGGCGCAGCGAGCGGCGCTGTATATATACGCGAGGTGCCGTCACCTCTCAAAGACCCTGTCGGTGATCGGGTCCGCGCGAACGAACGATCGAGTCCAAAGGATGCAGACGGTCAGGGGAGCGGCGGCATGCAGCGCTCCCGCTCCATCCGCGTTGTCGAACGCGAGAAGGAAGTCCAGCTGAGCGATAGTGCTCGTGCACGCGAGCGTCCCCTCCCATCCAGTCAGACTGGGTCTCCGTCCTACTCACCCTTGGGACATCCCCAGCAGCGTGTGCCCTCTCCTGAGCGCACTACTCCCCCTTACCACACGCCTACTGGCTCGTCGGGCGGCGAGAGCGTGACTGCAGTGGACGTAGACTATGTCTCGTATAAGCAGGACTCGTATCAATCTAATGAAAGCTCTTCCCTTAGGCTTCACAGTCCACCGCCCACTGTGCGGAAAGCCATTGCCGCCGACAATGCTCGTGTGACGCCACCTGCAGTCAGCAAGCTTGCCAGCAACACTCCTCCCCTGCAGGCCATGAAGACCCGAACTCCCGACAAGTCACTACCTGTCCAAGAAGAACCAGAAGATGATATCGCAACCTCTCAGAACGGCGACAACTATACTCACGGGAATGACTATCATGAGGAGGATGATGATGATACTCTCATCGAAAACGACCATGACTTCCCCGTCGACGGTCATGGTGACCACGACGGAGAAGTAGAGTCGTACACCCCACGCTCACCCACTGCCAGCTTACCCGAACCATATTCTGCCAGGCAATACCCCACGCAGCCCGCAAATCAGCGGCTCTCGAGCCTCACAAAGCACCACCGCAACGGCAGTACAGACCGACTTGGCCTCCGAAGCTTTGACGCAGCCGTCTTTGAAAAGCCTCCATCAGATCTACTGAGGAGCGCCGTGAGTCGCCTGCACTTCCGGTGAGGCTGACAACTGAGCAGATTGACTCTGTACCAGAGCATGATCTGCGGCACCAACACAGCCGCACGTTCTCTGATACTCGTGGTGCAGAACAGCAGCAGCAACAGCAGCAGAGCAATGGACGGCCGCACCCGCTGCAAAATCAAGTCTACTCGGATGATCAGAATTATGATGATGCCGCAGCTGCATATATATCGCATTACTTCCAGTCTCCCCGTCCAGTTGCGCCCATACCGCCCACGCCTCACAGCCAAACTGCTGCTCCATCACCATTGATATCTAGCATGCAAAGCATGCAAGCAAGCCCGGCACCTCCAGTGGGCTCGCCCTATCCCTACCCATTCTCCCACGTTCGGCGCAACAACACCTACTCTGCCTATCCCATTCACACTGCGCCTTCCTCCAATTACGACCCAAACCATCCCTCGGTGATCGAAGAGCAATTCGCACTCCAGATGCAGATGTACGCTTTGAACAACCACGCCACATTATCCGACTCTACATTCTCACCATCTTCAACGCCCTTCCCTGGCCCTGGATACAACCCATGGACGTTCCTGCAGGCATCTCGTGCGTTCGGAGGAGGCGCACGGCCACGTCTCGACTCCACTGCAACGATGAGTATTCAGTCGAGCCCGAGCCACCAACCAGTCAGCCTTCCGTTCCCGACTAGCAGAGTCAAGCGCCGCCAGGCATCCGCGGATCTACGAGTCCAGAGCACGAAGCGGAAGATCAAGCCGCCGCCTCGTGTGGACAGCACGCAGCCACGGGATACGAGCCCAGAGCCTTACTCGTCTGGTGAGGAGACTGCTGGCGAGGAACGCTTTGAGGTTGCTGAGGAGGGGAACTGGGTGAATGGGATGGTGCCTGATGATGGCACTGAGTGGGTGGACGAGGATGAGGATGACAAGGATGACTTGTTAGATTTGGAGTATCACCCGAACTACGTCAACAACGTCGAAAAGAGACGGAGGAGATGGGATACGCGGTGGGAGGCTCTGCAGCAGGCGGTGAGATGATCTGTTGTCAAAAGCCATAGGTGGATGCTGACATTTGCCATTGTATTACCATAGTTCCAAGCGCTTGATTGCGAGACGGATACGACGATGGTCCTACTCGCTGCACCCTCGCATTCTACAAAACTGCATGCCTTGGCATCACGCTCGATTCGTCGTGAAATAGGGACGCAGTCTCCGAGCATGCACAATATACGAAACTCTTTCCGAGGCATTGCTGCTCGTCGACGAGCATCCCGCGCCAAGGGCACAACGCTCGTTGAGAGGCTCCTCAACTCGACTTCTTCTGGCGACGGTTCCGACGGCAGTTCGGAATCGCGGGAAGGCGACCTCAAGCGCGCGCTCGAGACTGCCCTTGGTAGTCTCGGTGCCCTTCGCTCAATATACGACCACCGCGTCGCACGCTGGGAGGACGAGATGGGGCGCATCAGCGACGAGCGGGACCGCGTTGAAATGCTGCTCCGCCAGACCCTGGGTGTCGGTTTACAGAACGGTAATGGCCTTCCTGGCGCGTAACTTATTCAATGTTGTGATCTACGCATTCATATGACCCCACTGTCCTATGCTGTACTGCACTTATGCACGCTGTCTATGTTGTTTCTAGTAACCTCCTCGCACACGTCTAGATATGTTCATCTGGTGGATTACCCGCTGATCCATGTACATAATGCACCATGCTTGCTATTGCTACTGTACACTTGCCCTTGAGCGTCTACTCTACCTGGGTCCTTGAATGGTGAATAAGTTATAGGAATGGGTCGTGGATTACAATTCATCCGAGAGGACTCGCTGGGCTGGCGTGAGGGAATGATCCAAGTTCTCTAACCATGCTCTGAGAATGTCATTGAATACTTTTGGGTGCTCGAGGTGGGGCCAGTGGGCACCTTCCATTGTCTGCATTGGATTGTCACCGTAATCCTTGGCAAAAGGTCAAACCACGCCTACCTTGGTCGTCAGTTGTGGCAGGAACGCCGCGGATTTCAAGTATTTGGCAGCGAATACCCAGTCTGCGACAGGATCCTGTAGCGGTGCACATGAGTAAGGTCCTATAACTGAACAGACAACCCACGTTTAGAGGCAAAACAGACAAGACGGGCTGGGGAATGGTGTAATTTCCCTGCGCTTGAGTAGATTGCCATGCTCCATAGCGGTTCTAAGCGTCTCATTCAGTTATGGGTGCATTGCGATAAGATATCTAATACCCCGCGAGTGTAGAATATGAGAGCTGCGGGTTTCGATCAGCACGATGTGGTATCAAGAATTCTGTTTCGTACTATGGTCAAATTTCTGTATGCTGAACCGTTCGACAAAATACTTTTCATGGGAGGAGGTGAAAAATGGGATTGGAGGAATCTAGTCAAGGTTAGTAAGCTGTATCCTAGAATGAGCGTTAATCATACCTCCGTCACGTTGTCATATGCACTGAGATAAGTACTGGTGCTTGTGAGGAAGCTATCTGGAGGGGTGCTGTTTACTGTGCGCAACGTAGCGCGTAGGCTTCTTCCGATATCCTTGTTCAGCTCAACTATGGCTTCTGTTGTGTGGTTCTCGAAGAAAACTTGGTAAGCTAACTTGGGCATGACTGCTGCAAGTTGAGCGCTGTCTGCAAAGGGGCCAGCAGCGTGCAAATACTAGTTATGATTGTTAGGCAGGGAAAACTGTAAAATAACGATCTGTTTACCGGAACGGTCACGCCAACCAAGGCATAGAAGATATCAGGTCGTCTCCTCGCAGCCTCATAGCAGACTTCAGCACCCCAGTCATGACTATACAGATATCAGGTGAATCGGACCAGATCTTCTACAAAACATACCCGATACAAATGACAGATTGAATCCCAACATGTTCGAGAACGCAAGTGAGATCACCAGTGATATCGGCCAACGTGCTGGACGACTGTACATCAGCGGGGTGTGTTGAACCCCCGAAACCACGAACGTCGATAGCAATTATACGATACTCGTCCTAAACAGATCAGCATGACGGTCGTTAGCTGATGGAAGAGATATCAACCTTGAACTCTTCGATCTGGTACCCCCAGGAGCTCCAAAGACTGGGCCAGCCGTGGACCATGATAATGCTCTTCTCCGCGGTTGGGTTGACGTCTACATAATCTATGACAACAATGAACATCACTGTGGGCAAGAAACGCGAATATATGCGCACCGATGGTGATATTAACCTCCTCATTCAGGACGCGATCTACAGCTCTACAACTGGTAGACTGGATGGTATACGCCCTTGCATTGAAGGCAACAGCTCTCGCCAGGAATGAGAGGGAGAAGGGAAGAACAAGGCAGGTAGACCAATGCATTGGGCGTAGTTCTGAGAAGAGTTCGACTGACTCGTAGTTGTGTCCACTGGATCAACTTCAACTTCAAGAATTTGTCAAGAATCAACATGGAAGATGCCGCTTGGAATCCTGCATGCCTCCCATCGATATACTTACTACTGCCACTGCTACCTGCAACAACTGGGCAGATTCCGGCGGAATCATAACAGGTCCATGCGCTGACTGTGAGTCTCTCGTAGGCAGACGTCCCCTCTTTATTATGCTGCTCGAGCTCGGTCGTTGTCGTTGTCAGAGTAAAAATAGGTGAAAACGACGATCAACAAGCGACAATAATTGAACCGAAATCTTTGACAAATCCCCTTTACAGAATTTACATATGTTAACTAATCGTAAATTTCTCCGGATATCCCGACGTATCTGTTTTTATGAAAACCAAGGGAATCAACGTCAACCGTCACGCGTCAGATCAACCATCGAGGCTCCATGCAATAACAGTGCATACCAAACAGCTCATGAAATCACGAGATGAATGTCAGTAAATGGAAGTAAACACCTTTCTCCATGGCTCAGGTCACAACCATCCTTATCTCCTCTTGTCCAGCATGCATCATTTATCGGGAGTTAAACCGGGGTGGGCTTACTGAGCCTTAGTCGCGCTCGCGACCTCGGCCATAGCCTTTTGGCCCCGAGGAAGCAGACCAATTCTTGGCGACGCCACGCCCGGACCCGGTGGGCACTGAGGGGCGAACGGGGATGAAACGTTAGCAACACCCGCAACCTCAACTCGACAATCCTGATCGTGAAGACGGCGTGATGTCAGTAGCAGGCCAGGAGATGAAAATGGAACGTACTCTCCGAGGGGAACCTTGGCAGCCGCTTCACAACAACATGTCCTGTTGGGGTGAGATCGTCTTCTGCTGAAGTAAGTTTCTAGGTATGTGATGCTCCCTCGATCGTCTGCCATCGTACTACTACCCTTTACGCGTGTCCCTCTTAGTGTGGTCATTTGCGATGTTCGGTATAGATCATTAGCAGTGATAGGTATCCTTCGGTATCGTTGTCACTTTTTTTAGTGCGCAGCCCAACAAACGGCCTCAGGGCCGAGTCAGGCCGATGAAAAACGACCATTAAAAATATGCCAGGCCCTTGGTCTCATTGCAGCCCAGCCCAACGGCGAACTGATGTCATTGGGCCAACGTAGGGTGGCTCAAGCTAATTACTTGGGATTCCCCGGCAACGAATCTTGTTACAGTGCGGTAGCTAATGTAACGTAAGTAATACACATGGTGCGAAATGTTACTTATAAGGCAATTATAGATCGATGCTAGGTTATCCTTATCAATGAGACAATGCACGGTCAATTTCGTTGTCTTGCAGGGATCCTTTATTCTGTGATTCAACTGTGCCGTCGTCGTCTTGTTTTCCACTATTATTTGTGTAAGTACCAGTCGATGGAATGTAACGAGAGCCCACGTTCGTTTTTCCTTTTTATCAGGGCACATCCTACTAGAAGGGCCGCACCAGACACCTTTTCATTTCACAGTAACATGCTGGTAGTTCCTGTGACAAATGTGTCTAGGCTTCATGTGAGTTATGCTTAGTACGGTTTGAGCGTTCTAATATGCACTTCGCACTGAATGGAAGTGAAGGGGTCCAGGACATTTTTTACACCAGCGTATAATTATACATTCATGACATTCGGTAAGTTCAGTCTAAAATTCAGGGCAACGGATAGCCCTAACTGCAAAGGTAGCGTGCTTCACGAAACCTAGCAACCCCCTCAACTTGACACAGTCTGGTTGCAGTAGTAATAGTACTGTTGCCAACTCAGATCGACCGCGCTGTTGAATCGAATCATGGCACTTACCACGCCGGGGACGGTGTAGCAGCAAGCTGGTAGGTAGCCACTCGCACAAGGCTCTGAGTAGCTTTGGCACTGCTCATCGTTAACATTGCCAAAGGCAGATGAATCCTTTAACGACGAAGGTAAGCATAAATGTGTTTTGCCGTTCATTAATACCTCTCACCTCCTCGCAGCAGCGAGCTGTGCCTCGACCACAGTGAGTCGAATCAGTCGATGCCTTAACACTAGCTTGTGAAACGAGAAGCAAGATGACAGAAAACAGAAAGACTCGGACGAACATGTTTGATTAGCCCCTTGGAAGTTCGAACGAGTGCCATTTGAGCAAACGCAGCCAGCGGCTTATCGCGTGAACGCATTCATTTTACTGCGGAAAAACCATAACATAGTCGGCCTCGGTGAAGTATGATTTTGAAATAATGGCCTATACTTCATCTCACGGGACGCTTGCATATAGACTTTCATGTGGGAAAACGACCACTGCAGCCCGGTGACTAGGCTGTCCGATTGGTGCTCAGAGGAGGGGATGGGCTGGGGGAACCACAGTCCCGACTTCCGCAACAAAGCTTCGTCAGGGACCTTCACGTCTGGGAAACCCTGCATATACCTTGCAGCTGTTCACAGCAGAGCTCCGTTGCCTACCTTCCAGGATCGTTTACAGACCGGGCGACCACTTCAAAGGCGGCATGTGACTCTACATGGACTCCCAAACGGCTCCAAATGATTTTTTTCTATTTGTGGTCAAAGGTGCAACGAGGCGATGACGCCATCGCTTCGCAGCTCCACCCAGGTTGGTACGTCCGACGAAAACGATAGCGGTATTGTAACGAGTTCTAGCATGATGTAATTCATACTTGCTAGCGGAACATTCAATCAGCCGGATGCCCCGCTGTTCAATCTATTGAATACGTGAATGAGATTCCATCACTAAAAATGATAAAATTGGAAGGCAGCTATGCCCCGAAGTACAGCAAAGTACTTTACTTGCGTCACTCTAAATGACCTGCAGGAGTGACTCTCGAAAGCTTGACAACGTGAGATTCGTCCCATAAGTATGTAGACTCCTGCTAGAGTTTTCTCTCCTCATGCTGGAGATGCCATGATGTTAAAAGACAATCTGTCTTGTTATCGGGCAAATTTGGGAGGACAAAGTATTCGGCGCGTGTCGATACTTTGACGACTTCCCGGGTTTGTTAATGCTTGCCCGTAGCAGTATTATAAAGCCACAAAGTCACTCATTCCACGGCGCGGCGGTGGGAACATCGCCTTCAAGTTGAATTCTAGCCATTTCAGGCGTGCAGTAGGCCAGTTTTGCATACAACTTTCCTGGTCAACGATACAGGAGGGAAGTGCTACCGTGACTGGCCTGATAGTAGCTTGGTTCAGCATCGGCCATTGTATGGTACCCTTGAGCGGTGACTACGTTTTCAAGTCTCGCAGAAATCGCTCAAATGACTCAATATAAAACTCGCATCTCCTCAAGCAGCCGCGCCTCAGCCCCCCCCCCCCCCCCTCTTTTAACACTGAGGTACGTCATACATCCCTTCATCTTGACAGTCCCCCCTGCGAGACTGAGATGGTTGTGATTAGATTCATTTTCTCAACTAGTCCATTCTCGTGGTTCGTGCATCTAGTGATCTCTATCAGGAGTCACGACATCCTTTTCGTCGTCGTAGAGGTCAAAAGGGGAGCTGGTGCGTCAGTCCAAGAATATGGCTACACAGAATGAGCCGCTCGACGATGCCTGAAATCAAAAGCTTGTAGATATCGCTGTCGTTCGCGATAACGATTGCGGCTGACCAACAGGTCAAGGAGTACGTACGCCTTGTCTGTTTCTGCTATGTTATAGACTTTCCACTTTGCGGATTCGCCTGCGATCCAGTCTGTTCCGGCAGGAATGGTGTCGATTCTCTGACCGTACGTCCAGGATGGAGTGGTGGAATCAAATGGAGGGATGAACATGGTGGACTAGCTAGATGAAGAGACTCTGAGAGCGAGGCTGGCCCTAGATTTATAGTTACATGGTTGCAGGTTACATAAATATGGGGTTCGGGCCTCGTGTCCTGGGCGTCTAATGATACAGGAAGCAGGTTGAGGCTGTGAAGAAGCACAAAAAGGCCCGGTACACGCACCTCTGAAACTTAGAACAAGACGCCCACAAGCTCTCCAGCAAGTTTTGCTCAACACCATCCACCTCGAGCAGAATGACGGAAACAGAACAGTCCGCCATTCGTATCACCACGGCTAGTCGAACATTTGAAGGTCATCAAAGCAGTGTCGTGACACTCACAGTCTTCCCCGATAGACGCCGTATGGTGACGGCTTCGTACGACAATACTCTTCGTCTGTGGGACTTAGGAGACGGTGTTGAATTGAAGAAAATGGAGGGACATCACAGCGAAATCCGAGGAATTGCAGTATCAAGAGACGGGCAATTCATAGCAAGCGGTGATGAAGGTGGAGAGCTCATCGCCTGGAACAAAGACGGCGAGCCTATAACCAAACCCATCAAAGTCCACACCTCACAAATCTACTCGCTCGATTTTTCCCCAGACGCTGCATTGCTGGCAAGTGGCTCGTTGGACACCACAGTGGAGCTCTGGAACACAAAAACATGGCAGGTACAAGAAAACCCAATCAATTGTGGCGATGGAATCCTCTGCGTTCGGTATTCACCGTCTGGTGAACTTCTTGCCATCGCAACAATGACAAACATTCAAATATGGAATCCAAGCAAGAGGAATGCATCGCAAAGTTCCAGGCTCACTCTGCGTTCAATGGAGCATGTAATTTGTCACTCGTGTGGACGCCCGATGGCAAACGACTTTTCTCCGCTGGTGATGATGATGATCCCACAATACAGGAATGGGATACATCGACCTGGATGCAGGTCGGTCAACCCTGGAAGGGCCATACTGGGAATGTCTGGATGATTGCCTTGAACCCTACTGGCACCCTTCTCGCGTCATCTGGAGACAACCAGGTTCGCCTTTGGCGGCTTTCGGATTGACGAACCATCGCCATATTCAAGCACTCCACTCTGGTGTTTTGTGTCACCTTCTCCACGAATGGCAAGCACATCCTGAGTGGAGATAGAGATGGAATGATCTCAAAATGGGCAGTACCTTTGCTGGAGGACATTCTCAAGGACCAGGCATCAGATGTAATATTCTGTTCATGTTCCGTTCCTTCTTCATCTCATTTTCTTCAAGGATGCATTAGAGTCTGTTCGGCCACGAAATTTAGGCCAACTTAACTTGAGAAATTTGCTTTTAGATTTGCTTTGTCATCTAAGCTCTGTGTGACATCAGTGTGACAATCGATAATCAAGAGATAATGAACAGTCAAGATGCCAGCAACTCGAACTCGGACTAGATCTTCAAGGTCCAGGGTCAATACTCGCTCAAAATTCAACAGTGGTGTCCTCTCCCTGCCTTCATATACATCCATGGCCAAAAAAAAAGCAACAGATGAGAAGAAGCGGGGTGAATCAGCGGGCCAGGACTCAGGTGAAAGATGTAACTGGTCAAGTGCTGACGAGTTACGTCTCCTCGACTATGTCACCACCCATAAAGCAAAAGGGGGTGATGGACTCAACTTTGACAAGACATTTTGGACGCAGGCTGCTGCCGATGTAGCGCACACCACCACAACCGGTGTGGTGAAAACAGCTGAGGCGTGTCAACAGAAATGGTCTAGGGTATTTTTTTGGTGCTCCCTCTGTCATCCTATCTTACTAAAACAATTCAAGATGCGCGCCACCCATTCAGTTGTCAACCAGGTCGCGAACTTTTCTGGAATTTCATGGAGCCATGAGCTTGGCGCCAACATCACGCCTGAGTCTGAGTCTGTTTGGGTGGATCTTGTTAGAGTAAGTTCTATCTACTGTTTTTTACTAGTACTGCTAACTTTTTCATCATCCAGGAAATCCCCCTTGCGAAGAGCTTCAAAAACAAGGGGTGGTTACCATACGAGAAGATGAACGCCATCCTGCCGTCAAAGGCGTGTGGCAGTCACGCATATCACCCCCTGCTTCAACATGGCCCCAACTCAGAGGCGAGTGCGAGTGCGACTAGCCACGCATTCAGCTTCCAAGAAGTTGACGCACAGGAGCAGTCCAAAGCGCTGGAGAGTCTCGAGAGTGGCACCGGCGAAACCTCTGACAAGGACAGCGACACCTTGATGATGCCGGCCCCCTCCTTCTTTGATCCTGCCAGCCAACCTACCTTTGTTCCCTCAACACCAGGGGCCTCTTCCACCATGCTAATTTCGGTGAGCAAGGGGAATGGGAAGCGCAAAGATGACCGCGATAACGATGACAACTTGCGAGCGCTCATTCGCCCCCCCAATTCCTCCAAGTCCGTCATCAGTCCATCAGCATCAGGTCGGTCCATTAAATCTGCGCACATCAGCATGCCTGAGGCTGTCCAGCAAGTGGGCTCTGAGATACAGGGTCTTTCCAAGGGTCTCACCACGTCCTTTGATCGTGCCACAACTGCCTTGGAAGAGCGCACAGCGCACACTATCTCGCACTCCGTGGATCCCATCCCTCTGCGCAAGCAGAAAGCTATCCTTCAGGTGCAGGAGGAGGAGGGTCTAGAGGACCATGAGGTGATCGCAATCATTGAGCACTTTCGCGCTGATGTTTCTATTGCTGATTCCTATCTCGCAATCAAGAGGGACAATCTCCGCAAACTTTTTTTAATGAAGTATATCACTTAGTTTGTCCGCTCCTCGCAATCTTTGTTTTCGCGCTGCTTTCATAGAATCAAATTCAACTTGTTTGCAATATACAATGTTTGTGTGATCATTACATTCAAAGGTAAATGAATAGTACTACTCCAGGTCATCTACAACAACAGACTCGCCTCTCTCCTGTCGAACCCTGTTGTAGTCTGCCCACATTTGGTGCGCGATAGCATCGCAACGGTCGTGGGCACGAGTACGAGCCTCGTCAGAGGGAGGACCCTCAGCGAGCATGCCGGTGTGATGCTCAGGCCCTGCATACCTATCGTCATCGTCGTTTTCGACTCGGCGATAATCCATCATGTCATCCGGGTCATGGACCCGGATGACATTGTGCACTAGGCACACTGCAGGGGGGATACGAGCTTGGACACTCATGGGATAGAAAGGGGGGAGGGAAAGAATTCGGAAGCAGTTCTTGAGCACGCCAAAAATGCGCTCGATAACGTTCCGGAGCATGGCGTGACGTAGATTGAATAGTTCCCTATGATTACAAGGCCTACAATTTGATGTCAGTACGAACATGAGGCAATTGAAATGAACCTTACTTGAGACGGCCCCTGCCCCATTCAGCTAGGTGATAGCGCACATTGCGATATGGTACAAGTAACTCGTCACAGGCTCCAAATCCCGCATCGGCAAGATAGTATTTTCCAGCAGGAATGTTGAAGTCCTTGATCCGAGCATGGTAGTACACACGAGCATCAGCCGCTGATCCCTCCCAACCGCTCAAGATGTAGAGAAATGACATGTTGAATGTACAAGCGGCAAGGCAGTTCTGAGTGAATGTGCCCTTGCGATTGCGTGCAGCGTTGCGCTCTTTGCGGTCGGGGTGACAAGGGATGTGAGTACCGTCGATGACACCAATGGCATCAGCGAAGTAGGGATAATATTTGGGGTTTTGGAGTATCTCAAGAGGGATCGGATCATCTGTGCGAGGTAGCCGAACATATGATTGATAGATGGGGGGGGGACGCGAATGCATTGAGTATGCATTTGAAATACCTTGAAAAATTCAGCATTTCAAAGACTCAAGAGTGGGATTAGCATACTTCGATATTGTTTCATTGGAGCGCTGAAACCGTTCGCCAAGGTGACGAGTAGATAGCCCTGTTACAATAGCATACAGAAAAATAGCAAGCTGCTCCTCGAGTGTCACAAACTTTGAATCACGGCACCCTGGAATCACGAAGTAGAGATAAGAGTACATAAAATACATGACAACGCACACCGAGTTCACAGCGTATACGATCCGGGTGTCCTGTAAGTAGCTCGTTGACCCATCCTAAGCCTGTGAGAATAGATGTATGGTAAGGTGTCTTGTCATAGTATGACTGTGTATAAAGTGAAATGGCCTTTGAGGCACTTGATGAAACTACCGCGGCTGCTTGAGAGGCGCCAAATAATGCCTTGAAGATCCACTTCTCCATCTCATCCATACTGCTGCCAACTGCAGTACTTCCATCAAAATCTTCGATGATAGTCATCTCTTCATCGGCTGGTTCGCCAGCTGGGTCAGGTGGGTCGATGGGGTCAATTTCGTCGGCAGGGTTGTCGGGATTCATGTTGTCGACAGCTATGAGTACAATAGTATCCTTATCAATGATAAGCGCAGCGCTGAGCGTGACATCTACCCGTCCTTACAAATCATGACAAAGCAAATCTAAAAGCAAATTTCTCAAGTTAAGTTGGCCTAAATTTCGTGGCCGAACAGACTCTTAATGATGACAGACCATCCTAGACTCGTAACCAGTCTGGACTACGTCTTTGATATCTGCTACGTGGGGAAAAGTCTCGTTAGCTTGCGTGGTTTACGCGTATTTCGCGTAGAGCCATGCAAATGCAACACGTGAGTCAAGACTTTCGGAATCGACTGTAAAAGATACATCAGAGCAAATCTCAGTTGCTTGACAGACCAAAATCAGACGGACTGCCTGCTTCTATAGAACTGTCATTCACTGTCCGAAAACCCCCAGCAGTCGACAACAACAGGGCCAGCGACAAATTCAAACTCACAGCGCTCCCTCGCCACCTCTCCAGTGCGGCAAGCTCTGCCTCCGGCACCCCTCTCACAGGTTCTCCTCGTACTTTCAGTTCCTGAGAGGATTCCGACGACTGAAGAGGAGAGCGGAATCGTGTTTGCTGATGGTGGGCGTAAAGATGGGCCAGACTCTAGCGATGATGAAGACGGCCGTCTCGAGGACGAGCTTATCACTTCTTTCAACAAGTTTGGTGCCCAGCGGTGCGTCTCCTTCCGCTCTTTTCAACATTTCTACAACTCACAAAAGGCCCATGTGCTGCTTTCATCGTCTAGTGTAAATGGCAAAAAAAAAAACCAAAGACCAAAGCCCCTACTGGTCCGCTGGTCATTCCTTCGAAGCCAAATCCTGACTGGCGGGAGGCTGCACGAAGACGTCGTGCAGGCGTTGCACGGTTCATCCCTGACTCTGCGAAAGCAAGCACAAGTGCGGACTGGGAGCGCTGGAGGGCTAGCCACGCGCGACACCATCAACTCTGGCCCTCAACTCTCAGGTATCCAGTTCGGCAACAAGGAAGTTAAAGTCGATACAAGCTCGACACTGGTCTACCGACGAAGAGACAGTTATGACAATAGAAGAACATGTGAACGCTATTGTAAAAGAGACGGAAGACCAAAAAGCCCTTCGTGCGCTGCTGGCTGGGGATATGGACTCGGCGCCTCAGATCGATTCTATTCCCGTTCCTCCCAGCGAAACCGACGTGCTCCAGCAAGACATTGCTGATCTTCCGGATGTTGCTACTATTGATGACTCTCACGACCATCATCCCTCCGACTACTCTCCTCTCCGCTCCTTCTCTCAGGTGACCGCGAAGCCCTCCTCGAAAAAATTGCACTCTTGTTCCTGCTTTCCTCCCTACTGCTCTCCTGTCTCACAAGCGGGACATACCGCTTCTCATCCCCTCTCCGTTTCTTCTTACTGCCGTCATCCAGCACCTCCTGCTCCTTTGCTCCAATACCCAAGAGTGCAGGGCGTGATTTCGGTAGGTAAGGCTCCACCAGCGCATTCTTTTTCGCTCTTTCGGAGCTTGTAACAGCCCCGCCGTCAACCCAACCCATGCCGCGGAGCATAGCAGCTCCAAACGCAGTAATGGGCACACGCGCAGAGCGATGATGACCGCGACAAGTCTAGGAGAGAAAGTGATCGCGATAGGCGACGAGAACGCGACCGTGACGATCGAGAAGACAGACCAAGATGACAGGAGGAGAAGAGATGATAGTAGAAGGGACAGCGACATGGACTTGGACCGACGGAACCGAGATCTCGATGTTGATAAATGTCGTGAAAGAGTCTAGGACTACGACGACCGCGACAGACGCAGAGACGGGGAGAGCAAATGGGGAGGACGGGACAGACGAGATCAATATGGGTACTATCACGCCTAGGTCACTGCTACATCTGTATTGTGCGCTGAACATGCTGATAGACGTTTGCTTGACTTGTATTCATTTGATTCGACTTAGACATACATTTCCTGGTAGTGTAGTTCGTGACCTATGGGAAAAGGTTTATATTGCTCACTGTTGGAGCAGTGTGTCCGCGATTGTGTGCCTGCGTGTCGCGAGCAAGGCAAGAAGTGGTGAAGAGCACTACGCTACGGTACTATGCGGCTGCTGCTCTGCTCCTACCCCTGGGGTCCCCACTACAGTGTGAAACTAACTGGTGGATGCAAGCCAGGTAAGCATACAAAGCGCGTTAGATAACGGAGGTGCGTCTTACCTGAACGGTGCCAGGCTCTCTACGCCCTCCTCGCTGATCGTGGACACGAATGTGATGGGGCGTGGTACGATGCCTGAAATCAACACTGTTGATCGCAATCACGATTACGGCTGAACGACAGGTCGAAGAGTACGCACGGCTTGTCTGTTTCTGCTATGTTATAAACTTTGCGGATTCGCCTGCGACCCAGTCTGTTCCGGCAGGAGGAGTGTCTATTCTCAGACCATACGTCCGGGATGGAGTGGTGGAATCGAATGGAGAGATGAACATGGTGGACTAGCTAGATTAAGAGACTCTGAGAGCGAGGCTGGCCCTGGATTTATAGTTAAATGGTTGCAGGTTACATGAATATAGGTTTCAGGCCTCGTGTCCTGGGCGTCTAATGATACCAGAAGCAGGTTGAGGCTGTGAAGAAGCACAAAAAGGCCCGGTACACGCACCCTGAAACTTAGATCAAGACGCCCACGAGCTCTCCAGCGAGTTGTCCTCAATACCATCCACCTCGAGCAGAATGACGGAAACAGAACAGTCCGCCATTACAATCACCACGGCTAGTCAAACATTTGAAGGCCATAAAGGCTTTGTCATGGGAGTCGCAGTCTTTCCCGATAGACGCCGTATGGTGACGGCTTCGTTCGATCAGACGCTTCGCCTGTGGGACTTAGGAGATGGCGTTGTATTGAAGATAATGAAGGGGCATCACTTCAGTGTACGAACAGTTGCGGTATCGGGAGACGGGCAATTCATAGCAAGTGGTGATGATGGTGGAGAGGTCATCGCCTGGAACAGAGACGGCGAATCTCTCACCAGACCGATCAAAGTCCACTCCGATTGGATAATGTCGCTTGATTTTTCCTCAGACAGCACATTGCTGGCGACTGGCTCAGATGACACCACAGTAAAACTCTGCAACACAAAAACATGGCAGGTGCAAGGAAATCCAATCAAATGTGGGCGTGGCGGTGAAATCAACTGCGTTCGGTATTCACCGTCTGGGGAACTTCTTGCCATCGCAACCGGGTCAAACATTCAAATATGGAATCCAAGCAAGAGGGAATGCATCGCAAAGTTCCAGGGTCACTGCAATGGAGCAATTAATACGTCACTCGCGTGGATGCCCGATGGCACACGGCTGCTCTCGTCGGGTGATCGTGATGATCCCACAATAAGGGAATGGGATACATCGACTTGGATGCAGATCGGTGAACCCTGGAAGGGCCATACTGCGCATGTCCACGCGATTACCTTGAACTCTACTGGCACCCTTCTCGCATCCGCATCTGGAGACAACCAGGTTCGCCTTTGGCGGCTTTCGGATCGACGAACCATCGCCATATTCAAGCACACCAATTCGGTGTATTGTGCCACCTTCTCCACGGATGGCAAGCACATTCTCAGCGGAGGACACGATCGAATCATCTCAAAGTGGCCAGTACCTTCGCTGGAGGACATTCCCAAGGACCAGGCATCAGACGTAAGATCCTGTTCATTTTCCGTACCTTCCTCATCTTATTTTCTTCAAGGATGCATTACGGGAGGACATCCCGAAGGAACAAGTGGCAGATAATGTGAGTTCCCATTCTTTGCACGTCTTCTTGTATATTGATCCTCGATCTTGATGCAAAGGCTCAACAGTCTGGTTGCGAGGTTTGTTTCCGGCCTTCATTCTTACCACGCAATCTGACCATGTGTGATGCAGATCCTCGCCATCGACACGACAGCCCGCGATGCATGCATAACCGGGGACTTGGCTACTGCCAACAGGCTGCTCACCCAGGAGATCAACGATGATAGCAACGACTACAACTCTTACGCGAATCGCTCGTTTGTTATGGCGAGAAAGGCCGACTGGGACCGCGCGCTTGATGACGCACTCAAGGTGAGATGCATTGTCCCGTCACGACCTTTTCAACACAGGCTAACTTATATGGCGATATAGAGCATCAGCATTCAGCCATCCTTGATGGGCTGTATCTCCAAGGGCATCGCCCTCTGTGGAAAATGTCAGTTCCAGGACGCGATGAAAGCATTTGACCTCGGGTTCATGTTCGTGGACGAAGACTTGAATAAAACACGTCTTCTACTCTTGATTAAGGTACGTCAATCGCGTCTCATGTACTCGCTACTTACACAACGGCTGGCAGGCCATCGCCCTTTTCAATGCAAATCAACATGAAGAGGCAATTCTGCGCGTCCAAGAGCTAGCTACCACTCGTCCCGATGCGAATACCCTCGCCTGTAATATCGTTGAAGTGAGTGCTCCTAACAGTCGACTCCAGATTCATGCGTCGATACTGGTTTTGCGAACCTTACACTTCAGGCTTATCTACACGTCCAAATGGGAATGAATGCATTAGACGACGCACGTCACCACGAAGCTGCTGGCCATTTCATCGCTGCTGTCAAAACCATCAATTTCTCGTCTACGTCGGCCATCCATTCCAAATATGATATCTTTGTGGTGGTACGTTGATTGTGATGCACTATTTTTATTCCACGTCCGACTGAGTGCTTGCGCAGCTATTCGGGTGGGATCTCAAGTCGTTATGGCTGACTGCACACCAGCATCAGTGCCGTTCGCTTTTTCAGGCAGGTAGACTTGAGGAGGCCCTCGGATCATACAAACACATGATGGATGAAAGTGATGAAGCCACGAGGGCAAGCTGTCTTGACTGGTCCACTGGCAAGTCTTCGTGATGTCAACTGGCTACAATTCTCACCTGCATTTCACTCAGCGTTCGAGCAAGATTACAGCGCGCTTTATGCCACACAGGGAGACGATGCCCTTGCTGCGGGTAATTACGACCGGGCTATCGAGTTGTACTCTGCGGCGATCAATCTCGATTTGACAACCGATACCATCTTTGCGAATCGCAGCAAGGCGAGGTCGGGGGAAATGCTATGGGACGATGCGCTTCTGGATGCACGAACGGTATGATCTCATTCATTATTTCATAGTCCATGCTCATTTTGCGAATACGTAGGTCATCAAACTGACCCCTTCGTCTCACATTGGATACCAGTTAGAGCATGCAGCGCTTCATGGCGCACAACGTTATGATGAAGCCATCGAGGCGTTCAAAATCATGCTCTCCAAGTTGGAAAATGCTCCTGACATGCAAACACGAAGTACGCCCAAAAATAACCACATCCTTAAACATGCCTGACTCTTTCCCCAGAGCTGCGCCAACAATATGTCAATCTATACGAAGCAGAAGGAGACATTCAAGTGACCATCAAAAATCAACTCGACAATGTCCCGGATCGTCTGCTTAATACCTTGACTGGGCGCTTATGCAATCGAGAGGGACAGATCAATGCCTTCAAAAGGAGCACAGAGTACAAGAAGCTTTTGTCATCAACATTGGCATTGGTGCACGTAGATCTCCGAATGAAGCGCATGGAAGATGTCGTGAAGACGTACTTCCGTTATGTCACACTATCGCATCGGTGGGAAGTAAAGGAACCACTGCTGAACGACATCCAGGGC
>JABBWD010000253.1:0-25763 GCA_016628565.1 Suillus placidus | reverse complement strand
CTCCCACGAATGATATCCGCATACGTCTCCCATAAGTTAGTCATAACCCGCTACCCGCCGGAAAACCCTGCTCAAGATGCCCAATCTCCATCGCGTTTCGGACCTTCGGGTGAAAACACCTCCCACGGAAGTTGTAACCTCTCCGAGCGCGCCCGACGGAACAACTCCGCGCTTGCAGGGTTCAGAATCTCCGCAACGCGCACAAATATCAGCCTCACGATAGGGTGCGCGTCTTCGAGGCAGAGTCGAATACGCGAATAACCATCTCGGAGCCATGGGGGAAGATGGGCTTTGCGGTATATGATGCGACCTCTGTGATTGTAAGTGCTATATATATTTGACGTCTATGCTACGCCGCAAGCTCAGGTCTATTGCTGTGATAGTGGCTCGCCGTCTCAGAAATGAAAGCAGAACAGTGCGTTGCTACTTATCGTCTTGAAGTTGCTCAGATCTCTGCGTAAGTGTGGAAAGAATAGACGACTTCGGATTCTCAGCCAGTGCTGGCATGCATAATATTGTGACTAGCACGTCGGGATGGATGTCACCCGCTAACTCAACACATGTCCGTGAAGCCGCTTTCTACGCACGACCTCAAGTATGGAAGCCAGGACCACCGCGCTCTATTTGTCAGCAAAACTAGTGCAGGACTCATGCTACATTGTACGGGATGATGGGTTGCATTGGGAGCACTGGCAGCTGCACCAGGCTGACTTGGTATGTGATTCTAGTATTTATAACCTTGGGTCGTTACCAAGCTTTGAGTATCACAGGTAACCGGTCCACTTACCCGTGAACGCTGTCGTCTTCACACCATTTCATATTACATGAGGTGGCAGTCCTACTGAATCTTATCCGTCACCTTGCCCATCTCCCATTCCAATACCGTTGGCAGCTGACCCTTCCCCATCCTTCTTCAGGACGTGTTTCTGTATCACAACAGCCGGCTTTCTGTGATTTGGCTACATAGCCCCACGGCCAAGTCTGACACACTCATGCAGGGTGTCTGGGTGACAATGGAGGAATTCTCGAGCACATTGGAAGTTATCAACGAGTGTATTTTCTCAAGAATCACACAGGGAGATCATCCGCACTTTACGCCTTTTGTAAATAAGACACAGAACGAAATAAATCAGCTTACGACGTCCTCAAGTACGCGTGTCAAAACTGGGCTGTTCATCTCTCGTGAGTTCCGAAACCATGAGATAGTACGCTCAACTAATTATTCTAGGCTTCCGCCTCCTTGCTTGGCTCGAAAGGTAGTGGATGTTTGAAGGGTCTGCGGTCTTGCCTCGTTAGTTTAGCTCGAGGCCAAAAATTTGCAAGGTGCGTGTACTTACGATGACCTTCGCGATCCCACCACTGTTACTTACGAAAAATATCAACGCCCTATATTAGGTTCGATTATATTCATTCCATGGCAATTCTCTGGTGCCCTCAGTCTGGATATGCACTCAACAAGAGCACGCATTCATCACCCTACCCATCACAATGCCTGGAGCTTACAACCCAAGAAATTAAACGCTGTATTCCCTGGTACGAGTTACTCTTTCCTCTCGCATTTGAGTCTGATGGCATGATAAAATTATCCGTGCTGTTTGCGTCTGATCGAAGCGCTAAAGGGGTCACAGCAGTAACACCATTCTCCCACCAGACTCGTGATATCATGATGCCTGCGCAGCTGCGTGTGGCAGTCGTGCCGTTTGCTCCAAAGGGTGGTGTCGATTTCCTCGGAGATGAACACGGCTCTAATTGAACGTCATCATTACAAGCTCGGCCAAGTACAAGCCAACATCGTCAAGGCTCCAGAATTATGCAATATGCGGCCTCACGCGCTACATTAGAGGATGATCCCACGGCCTTTTGCTAGGTTGAAGCGGGCCAGATCTGTTGATCTCCTGTGCTTTCCAGAGGTGATTTTCTCCCGTGGGCCGGTAGTCGTACTTCATTGTCCGAGGTCTTTTGATTAATACACATCGCGGCTCTCAGGTTACGTGTTTCCGTAAACTACTGCGCATGTTTTGTGGCTGCTGGGTATCCGACTGCAAAGTTCGAACCACATGAACATACCCCTCCACTCGGGGGCGAAAACTTGTCATGTTTCTTGCAATCTGAGATTCTGAGTTCCGGAGAACCGTATCTAACACAGCTATTGGTTTTACTAGGAAATCCATGAAAATCATAAGAAGGACCGGTTATGTTTCTCAAAGTAGCCTAAATCTGTGTTGCACTCGGCATTCACATCTGCCAAAAGACGTGCCCAACTTCCCCCGTGTAATGCGTGAAGTTCTTGGCGTTCTTGTTCATTCAAAACAGCGTTCCACCAAACCATCCAAGAAACCACGACGATGTCCGCGAACGAGACGAGTGTTCCTCCCATAATCCACCTGCCCCAGCTCTTTTGATACAACCCATGCACCGCAACAAGGCCACTCTTTAACGCAGCCCACATTTGCTGTGTCTTCCCTTCCTGGAGCTACATCTTCCCAGCGTGTTTCTTGACATCTTTAATCGCGATTCGATGAATGCTTCCCGGCTTATATCATCTTATCTCGAGAGTTCTTGGCCATGAGGAGTTTTGAAGAAGGCTTTAAGACTGTGCTGATAAACAGGGTCTCGAAGGTCTGCACGAGTACGTGTGCCCCGCGAGGTATCAGTGGCTTGTCCGAGTAGGTCTCGTCGAGGTATTTGGCAATTGCGTGGGAGTCGGAGACCAGCGCGCCAGTATTGGGGTCTTAATGACTGGCAAGGTGTATCTTTCCCCAGCTGTTGGAGATGCACCAATGCCTTTCATGGTTGAGGCAATATCACGAAGCTCCACCCAGATAACTTCATACGGAAGGCCTTTATGTCCGAGACAGAATCTGACAAGCATGTGAGTCGGGCATCAGGTTTTGCGATATGCCCACAGTACCTCGTCTTTGATGGGTTGGGTGCCCATTTCTTCTGGGGAAGCTTGGATGATATATCGTAAAGGATGATGGGTTGCATTGAGAGGACTGGCAGCTGCACCTAACTGTACTTGGTATGTGATTCTGGTATTTATAACCTTGGGTCGTTACAAAGCTTCGAGTATCACAGGTCACCGGCACATATCACGCGAGGTGACATTCCTGCTGAACGGGAACCTTATCCAGCACCTTTGCCCACTCGTCCTCCTTCAAGACGCGCTTGTACCAAAATAGCCGACTTGCCACGATGATGTCTGCATACGAGAACGTATCTCCCATAACCCACTGCCCATCGCTCTTCTCGCGTAACATTTCTCCCTTATTGAAACCTTGCTCCAGATATGCCCGATCTCCATCGCGTTTCGGACCTTCGGGTGAAAACTCCTCCCACGGAAGTTGTAACCTCTCCGAGCGTGTCCGACGAAAAACTCCGCACTTGCAGGGTTCAGAATCTCCGCAACGTGCACAAATATCAGCCTCACGATGGGGTGCGCGTCGTCGGGATACGCAGAGTCGAATACGCAAATAAGCATCTCGGAGCCATGCGGGAAGATGGGCTTTGCGGTATATGTTTTCTCGAGATATGATGCGATCTCGAGGGATTCGTCGACCAGAGCGCCGGTGATGGGGTCGCCCAGGACGTGGATGGTGTACATGTCTGAACCGTCAGATCTCTTTTTAGGCGTTAAGTCAAGACCTTGAGAACAGTCGCAATATCCGGGTACTCGACCCAGACAGTTTCGAAAGGTAACTCCTTGTAGCTTAACACGAACCTGGCGCAAGAGCTAAGGAAATACTAAGCATACTGGCCTGGGCTTCGATGTATTTGGAGACCAGTAGCTTCCAGGCAATTGGGAGGGGATGTCGTATAGAACGAGCGGTTTCATCGTTGTCGTTATCGTCAACTTATCAGGTCCACCTGATGTATTACCTCTGCAATTGTAAGTGCTATATATCTGGCGTCTATGCTACACCGCAAGCTCAGGTCTATTGCTGTGATAGTGGCTAGCTCGCCGGCTCAGAATTGAAAGCAGAACAGTGTGTTGCTACTTATCGTCTTGAAGTTGCTCGGATCTCTGCGTAAGTGCGGAAAGAATAGACGACTTTGAATTCTCAGCCAGTGCTGGCATGGATGATATCGATTTTAGCGCGTCGGGATCAATGTCACCCACTAACTATATGTTACTCACAAATGTCCGTGAAGCTGCCTTCTACGCACGACCTCAAGTGCCTTGATTGATCAAGCCAAAGGAAGGCGAGGATATTCATTGTGTCATTGTATGGTACAATGGGATCCGTTTGGATTCAGCTCGACGAGCATGTATGAAGACTATTATTTACGAATGATAGACATGATATATTACAAGAATAGTGTTTCGTAGTTATTTTGCTACCCATGAGAAGGTGCGATATGATGCTCGAGCTCATTAAGCACGCTTATGATACCAATACAGGTACAATTCCATCTGGGGTAGCCTAGAAGCCGGACTACGAAACTATAAGCCATCCCATTCTGTAGAAGCATAAATCACAGCATACCTTGCGCTGTTCGCCTTTAGCCTCGAGTTCGGGGTCATTCGAAAGTTTGCCAGCTATCTTCTCCACTCCACCTACGCACGAATATGAGTATAATCGCAAAATCAGAAAAAAATAAAGACCAACCCCTTAATTTGGAACCCATGGAAGAGAACTTCCCGCGACCGGTACCAGCGCCAGCGCCCTGACCTTGACCACTGCCAATACCCGTGTCATCATACTCATCAGTATCGCGCTCATACCCGCGGCTACGGCCATCACCGCCGATGCTTTGGCCAAAGGCACTGTCGCATTCGCCACCCATTTGAGCAGTTCCAGGAATATTCATGTCCTGAGCGTCCTGACCGCCGCGATTACCAGCCATTCCAGGGTCTGTGTCGCAGAATTCGTCACCTGTATCTAAGCTCTGCTGACCTTGTCGACCGACGCGGCTTTCATTTCCTTTGTATCCACCAGCTTGGCCAGTGCCGCTGCCTCCGTATGATCCTGAAAGTGTGGAGTCTCCCCCAGGGACAGTGCGTTGATCACGGCTAGGGGAGTCATAGTTTGAGTCGTCGTTGAAGTTCCCTGATGATAAAGATAGTAAGTCTGTCTGGGATTTGTAAACAATGTCGGACGACGCACGACGTGAACCTTGTTTTTCTTGATCGTAAGACATTGATTGTGTGTTGTGGTTAAGAAGATAAGAGAAAGTATTTTGTCGGGGCCTTATATACGATAAATCGATGATGTAGCGATGACGAAGGAGGTTGACATGTAGTTGGTTAATTGAGGAGCGGGCGTGGAATTTTGTCAATGGGGACCGCTCCAGCTGAAATCGGATCGGAGCCAGATCTCGCAGCAGTACCCGCAAAGCTCGGCATTGCATGACGACAAGGACGAACCATTTCGTGAAACTCCTAATTGGCGTCATCGATATCCTCAGTCACGGGTGTACGCCCAAGAACAAATAAATGACATCATCATATCGTGTCACTCAGGCTCCGCTTTGTTCTATGTGCTAATTCGTCTTTCCCGTTCACAACCTCTTACTGCTTCTGAGGTCGTTTGTATTACAGCAGATCGCGATTTTGATGCCAAATATATGCACAACCTGAGAGTCACGAGTCCAGAATGAAGCGACGAACGGGAACATGAAAAGCAGTATGAGTACAGAGACGATGAAGGAAGGATACAGACTAAGCACACACGAAACCCCAACCGACATCAAAAATCCTCGTGGTAGTGTCCACATGGAAAACATAGTTTGTCGAGCAATTTGTTGCAGGAACCGTGAATCGAGTCCGAATCTGTGATATGGCTGGCGTGGTGGGCAGTGCCAAAATTTGATGGGGATACGTGGAATGAGGAGCCTCTGACAGCTTGCGAATATTGAGTTTTGTGTCCGACTATAGCTGGTGATGATGGCTTTCTCTGTCCTGACGCAGCGTGTAGCAATGTAGGACTGCCTTGTGACGATGGGTCCCCCGGTGGAGAACCACTTGCGTGTATCGCAGAGGGAAGAGCACTGCGCATTGCCGTTGGTGATTTTGACTTGCGTTCCGGTGTCCATGCGACGTATCTCTGTTATTTCCGTGTTAATTGAAGATCAATGAGTAGAAGATGGAAGTGAAGCTCACCTGGAATGAGCGGACAGCATATACCTCGACAATTTCGGGACGTGTTTTTGCTGGAACAGTGTCTGCAGAAGCGGAATTTTTCCGTCGAGCGCGGAATAGCTGTTTCCATAGTTTGCGATTGTCGCTGTCGAGCTTGGCATGGGAAGTAGTGGCAGTGGGTGGTGGGCTCTGCGCATCGGTAAGAGAATCTTCTTCTTGATTATCTTTTCCGGCACCGAGCTCAGGCTGAGGATTTGCAAGAAACTACCGACCCGTTAGTTGGGGTGATGTGCGAGATCCAGGAAGGAACAATAGCTCTTACATCATCCTTTGAACCTTCTTCGCCTTCTTGTCCAGCTTGGACCTTCCCGTCTAGTGATGGTTGACTGGGTGTGACGGTTGCAGGCTCCGGGGGTAACTTTGAGTGAGCACGACGAGCAAAGAGACTACGCTTTGGGTATTCTTGCGGAACAGATTCGTCTGTCAGTGGGCGGTGCCGAGAGACGATGTTCCAGAAGCGGCGAATGGAGGACAGTTGAGGGATATGAGGGCCGGATGATGGCGATGTAAGAGATGTCTGGGAAGACTACAAGTACTTCTCATTAGTAACACTGCCCTGTTCACGATAAAATATGAGATTACCTCGAAAAAATTGTGATACGGGTCATCATGCGCCTCCACAATGTCATCACCTCCTGTAGCATCAGCCTGTAATAGTTTCGTCAGCAGGGGCAAAGCAGGTAATCAAGTGTGAGTACTGACATTAAGGAAAGAGGATGATGGGGACTCGGGTCGAAGTTGCTGCTGTGGAGCTTGTCTACCCACTTGTTGAGTTATGGGTACTGCTAACGCAGGAGCTATGTCTTTGATCATCCATAGAGTGATTGTCCCGTCGCGTCCGCCGCATGCTAGGTATCTGCCGTCCCGAGAGAAAGATACCCAGTAAAGCCATTCGTGTTCCTGGTGCAATGAGTGGCAGAGTGGCTGAAGGGACTCTGTGTCCCATAGTTGTGCAACACCATCATAGCCCACACATGCCAGTACATTGGTTTGGGGTAACAGTGCGACAGCATACAGTGGATCCTCGTGCTGGAAGCGATGAATCAGTTTGCCTGATGTGCTGTCGAACACGCGGGAGAATTTGTCAGAGGCAGAGTAGAGTTTGCTGCTGTCCGACGACCACGCCAATGACGTCACAGTACTATTACCCACATCCTCGATGGGGCCGACAACGAGCTTGCCGGTCTTCGGGTTCCAGATGCAAATTGATTTGTTCCATCCGCCTGAAGCAATTCTCTCTCCAGAAGGTGAATATGCAAGACTCCACACGCCGATCTGCTCCGTGTTGATTGGGCCCACAACAACTTCTCCACTTTCTGCCTTTCGAATCAGAATTGTCCCATCACCGGACCCGCTCGCAAGATGGTCCCCGCTGGGAGACCACGACAGCGACCTCACCCGGTTGCTATGACCCATCCAAACGCCCTCAATCATCTCACCATCGGTAGTCCATCGCTGAACGCTTCCGTCCTCCCTCCCACATGCAATCGTCTTGCCGTCAGGTGACAGTGCCAGTGAATATATACCGCCGCCATTGCCTTTCCACGGTTCTCCAACAACAAGTCCCGTATCGCAGTTCCACTTCCGCATCGTGCCATCCTCTGAACCACTCACGATGTGCACGCTGTCGTGCAAGAAACCAAAACTCCATGTGGTAGCTTCGTGGCCCTCAAATTCGTACTTTGGAGTCAGAGCTGGTCTTTTGGGTTGCGCTGGGGTAGAAACTCTGTCGAGGGTCGGTTTCACAGATGATTCAGATCCAGAAGCCACAGTCATCGCTCGGTACCGCAACGCGTCTGGTAGATCAATCTGGTCCTGACACAGTTCGTCATCAATTATGGTGGTGAATAGCTGACCAGTGCTCACCATCTTGTCCAATGTCTGCTGGTCTTGCTGGGCTGGTGGCAAGCTTTTACATGGACCCCAGATGATCTTCATGGGAAGCGGTACTAATCACCTGACAGATTCATCACTGGCATGTAATGCCGCTTTTCTCCCATGTCACTGATATCAGCTGGTTTGGCACACCATGATAACGCTTTCCGTGACCCTTCACCTGATTCCAATTATACTATTACTGGTTGATGTATCAGCAAACATGATATGAATCCCAAGCAACGAACTAGAAGCAAAGTGGACTCACCTGACATTCCTAATCCTTCTTGTGCACCGCCATATATCTCCTTTTCGCACCTGCAACCGTCCTCTCACGAGTATCGCGTTAGCTCACAGAGACCTTAAAAACCCTTCTGGTGGAAGAGCCATTAGAGGGCCCGAAGCCGGGTGAAGAAGACAAGTCAAAGCCTAACGAAGTTTATGACAAGGACTTTGACATTCTTCTTCCAATGCATTGTGCTCCTTGCTTTGCATGGGCGCTGAAGTACAATGGCCTGAAATAGCGTCGCCCGCGCTGTGACGTGTGCTGCTGAATCCTGATGCAGTTGCTGTGAGAAAAGAGTTAAAATATTCTCTTCTGACACCAGCTGCCGCTCGAGTCTGAATCAATCTTGGCTTGTCGTTGTTGCTGCTACCCTACGGTTCTTCGCGTTCGACGGTGCTTTCGTGATCGACATTTCTTCTGC
This sequence comes from Suillus placidus, assembly GCA_016628565.1. Taxonomy (NCBI): domain Eukaryota; kingdom Fungi; phylum Basidiomycota; class Agaricomycetes; order Boletales; family Suillaceae; genus Suillus; species Suillus placidus. The sequence goes on along the minus strand of JABBWD010000253.1, from coordinate 17,039 downwards.
GGTAGCCTGAAGACGATACCCTCTGTACTAGATGTGTCTGGTCAGACAAGACGAATGGAAATAGTTAGTTCTGGGCGGCCCGGCCCTGGCCGAAAGCTTGCAATATTTTTGTGGCTGTGCACTTTGAATATGTTCCACGATTTGAAAATTTTTTGAAGTCATCGAACCAACATCGAACAGGTTGTTACAGCTAACATATCACAATGGATTATACGTGGTTCAAATACTTCGAACACGTCTAGGCAAGGCCTGTGGAATTCAGTTTCTCTTGCTCCGCTTCCGCCAAGCACGCCTATCGAGACGCCTCCGAGTCCTCCAGAAGATACAACCTACTTCCCGGGAGAAAAAGCTGGTGATCGTCATAACTTATTGCCATCGACCCACCAGACCCTTCAGATGCCGCTCTCCTTCGTGCAGGCCTATTCAACCACGAGATACGCATTGACATCCCAAAGCAAATAAGCCCGTGGACCACATCATCCTTTTGACGAGTCCATTTCATGCTATTTACAGAATTCTGCGAGTAGTACTATCCCCCTGCGTGATTTTCTTTGACGAGCTAAACGCTCTCGTTCCTCGGAGAGACGAAATCATGGTACGCACCCTCTCCACTCTCCATCTTACTTCCCTATCCTACCAGTCAATTCTCCACGTGCGTCGTGAACACCCTACTCACAAAGCCAGATGGACTCGACTCCCGCAAAGCTGTCTTTGTCATATTCGCAACGCTTTGTTTCGATATGATCAACACAGCTATGGTTTGCCCAGTACGGGCGGGGAAATATGTTGATTAAAAGCGAGCTGTTAATGTTATCGCCGTGATAATGGGACATTGAATTCGGCACTCTTACAAACATGCATGATTTGCTTGGGAACGGGAAACTTTTCCTGAGTCAATGTCATACCTCAATACCCTCGTACAGTACTCGAGTCCATGTGCAGATGGCTGCATCAAATATGACTCACGCTTGAGGGCTAAGCGCTAATCATTAGTAGTACATTTCCGTAGTAGAATGCGTGTACATGTAATACTGAATAGGTGAGTATCAATAGAATATAGATACGAAGTTGAAAGCGTAAATAAAGATAGAGTGATGAGCATGATGAGTTCAATAGCTAGCGGAATAAAAAGAGTTCCAAGCAGAATGGAAACCTAGATAACATCAAGAATGATAGCGTCCATAGGGAATACATAGAGTCAGAATCTGAGCCATGGCTGGCATGTTAAGTGGCGACAAGTGATGGGGCATGTGCGATGATGAATCTCCAGTGGCTTGTAAATATTGAGCTCCGTCACAGATGCCATGCATGTATGGAGAGCGCTTGTGACGATGGACCCGGGTATGACGAGCCAATGGTGCATAGTACAGTGACGGAAGTGCTGCCAGTGCACGTTGCCATCGTTTAATGCGACGTATCTATGTTGTTTCTGCATCCAGTAAGTAAAAACAAGCATAAAAATACATCAGAAGCTTACCTCGAACTGCGCACACAGGATACCATTACAACACCGAGACGGGTATTGTTAGAGCCGCTTTGGTGGAAGTAGGCTCCTTCCCTCGAATGTGCATTAGCCGTCTCCAAAAGCTTCTATTCTCTTCGCTGCGAAGCTCAGCAGGGGGAGCAAGATGATAGGGAGGTGGGCTGTGCATTAGCCGTCTCCAGAAGTTTCTATGTTCTTCGCTGTGGAGCACAGCATGAGGAGCAAGATGATAGGGAGGCGGGCTCTGCATGTCGACAAGAGAATCATTCCGTTGCTTGCCTCCATATTTTGCTAGTTTGCTTGTGCGCAGCTGAGTATTCACGGAAGGCTGGCGTTGAGATGACAATGTGTGAGAGCAGGGACAGGACTTACATCCTCCTCCGAGTCGTCCTCCTCTCCTGGTCGGATCTTCCATGGTGTTGTTGGTTGGCTGGGTATGATGGTCACGGACTCCGAGTGCGAATTTGAGCGAGCACGATGAGCAAAAAAACCACGGTTGGGGCGTTCTCGTGAAATAGATTCGTCTGCAGGCGGACGGTGTCGTGAGATGACGTTCCAGAAGCGGCGAACGAGGGACAGGTGGGGGAGATGGGGGCCAGATGATGCCAATGGAAGAGTCTTCTGGGAATAGTACTACAAGTAATACTTATCGTCAGTACTAGTGCCCTTGCATGATAAACACGAAGTTTACCCAGAGAAATGAGTCATATAGATCATTGTGTCCCTCGTCAGTAACGCGATCGCCCCATGATGAATTTGTAGTTGCTATAAGCTTAGGAGCTATGTCGTTGACAATCCACATAGCGAGTGTCCTGTCGTGTCCACCACATGCTAGGTATCTCCCGTCTCGAGAGAACGATGCACAGCGGAGGATTTGGCGATTCTGGCCAAATGGCTGTCCAAGTAACTGGTAGGACTCTGTGTCCCATAGTTGTGCGATACCTTGATCGCCCACGCACACCAGGACATTGTATGTGGGTGAAAGTGCCATGGAATACAAAATATCGTCATGCTGAAAACAATGGAGTAATGCGCCTGAGGTGCTGTCGAAGACACGCGCTAATTTGTCGGACGCGGAGTAGAGCTTTGTACTGTCCGGCGACCACACCACTGAGGTCACTTCGTAACCCAGGCCTTGGATGAGCCCGAGAGCAAGTTCGCCGGTCTTGCTGTCCCATATGCAAAGCGTCGTGTTCCACCCGCCTGATGCTATTCTGTCGCCGGAAGGTGAATATGCAAGAGCGCACACCCGGTACTGCTTCGTCTTGATCGGGCCAAACTCTACTATTCCGCTTTTCGCTTTTCGAATGAGGATTGTTCCGTCATCGGACCCGCTAGCAATATGACCTCCGCTGGGAGACCATGACAACGACCGCACCCAGTCGCTATGACCCCTCCAAGCACCTTCAAACACCATCTTCCCTTCCGTATTCCATCGCTGAACGCTTCCGTCTGCCCTCCCACACGCAATTGTCTTGCCGTCCGGTGATAGCGCCAGTGCATATATTCTTCCGCCTTCTCCACTCCACGGTTTCCCAACTAGAAGTCCCGTATCGTAGTTCCACTTGCGCATCGTGCCGTCTTCTGAACCAGTCACGATGTGGATGTTGTCGTGCAAGAAGACGAAATCCCGAATAGCTCTCGCATGGCCCTCAAAGTTGTGCTTCGGAGGTGGTCCTTTGGTTTGCGTCGGGGTTGGAGGAAGTCCCTCACGGGTCTGCTTTGCATTGCATCTAGCAGCCATAGCTCAGTTGATCATATGGCGCTTGGTATCAATCTTAACATCGATTATCAGGGCGAACAGTTGACCGGTAGTTACTACTCACCAGGTTGTCTGTGGTCTCTTGCCTGGCGGCCTCTGGCGGCAAGCTGGCAAGGTGTGTGTGTTGTTATATGTTGGAGGTCGGTCGTAGGCATAGATTCCATCAGCGCTGGCTGGGCTGTGCTTCTGAAACACGGGTGCATTGAACATTCCCAGGGCGGCCTCTGCGTGCCAATTCGGATCTATGTAAACCATGTTTCAAGCGCATATTCACTATCTAGCATAGACACGATGGCCTTCAAAGTTCAGCCTGGCGCCCATTTATGTTTTGCCTTAGAGCCCACGTCAGTCTGATTATTTGTGTTGGAGTCCGACATGAATTCGCTACTTCAGGCTGCTCCGAGTCAGCATACGTGTGGCAACGAGACACATGGAGGTGCACGAGGCGAGTACACCGGATGACATTCCTTCATTGCTTGCATGTGTTGTTCAATGGCATTTTCGCCGAGACGCATGTGTTGCAATATGACTCGTCAAACAGGTGCCTTGTCCCCTCAACCAAATTTTGTCATAATCGTCCTCTATGTCTACATGGCATGGATATGCTAACCCTCTTTTAGTTAGATCATAACCAATTATCCATCGATACTTCATCGGGGAAGTGATAGAGGACTCGTTCAAGCGCCATTGCCACAAGGCTTCTTTTCATATTTGGACTGAACCAAGTTCTGGGACTTAGGTTTATGATGGCCAGATGTCCACGGAAGCACACCTGTGTAATAACGCGACGAATTCTCTGGTTAACAACACCCTGTTCCGTGTAACCTATACTTGGGTCAATGCTCAGCTCATATGGCACATTCGAAGTTCATTGGCCTACCTATCTGCAACGGGATGTTGTTTGAGTTCTGTGACTGATGGATGACAAGCAAGGCCCGTTCTACTCGAAGCGCCAGACAGTATTTGCATCACGCTTCCATGGCATCCGTTCCCAACGGGCGGGATATCATATCCGCTGAGCGCTTGGACAAGCCAAGTAGGTTCTTTACGGTACGTACTACGCCCTGCCTGAGATGATTGATAATTACACCGCAGGATGAAAAATAAATCCCCGTGTTTCTGATGAAGCTCAAGAGAGTCGAATCTGTGGGTTGTATTTGCAAGCACAACTTTCGGCAACTACACGGTCATCTTTGAATCCAATCAGATTTGTATGACACTTATTCTCAATCTCGGCCATCGTGCTACTAGTAAAAGGACCAATCAATTGTTATTTGAGCTAACCTATCAAAAACCTCGTGTTCAGAATGTTTTGATAGATAATTATTGCTGGATGCCTCAATGAGACGTATGCATGAGGACATGACCGTCGATTTTTGTCGCGATTGGAGATACGGATACAATGAATAAGTGCACATATAAGTAGTTGAGGGGCTCGGCGGTGAGTTCTAAACATGTGCACCGCGGATGAGGAGTTGTAAGAATTGGATCAAAAACAAGGGCTTGAGCCTGAGACGGAATGCGATGCTCCACCTGTACTTGTGTACAGTTCGATAAAATTCTACCGAGGGACGCTATCAGACTACATCAGGTTTCTCGTTTGACCAAAGGATGAAATAATTTATCGGATAGTATGGGAATGCCTTTCTCAAATTCATTGTCTTCGAGTCCATCATCATAGACTGGGCGTGGTGGATCGGGCTTCTCCTTCTTCTGGAACCAGCTGAAGCAAAAAAATAGTGTGTACGGTCGCGTTCCGTCGTCCACACCAACGTCACCCTAGTGAAGGACACGGTTAGATCTCATGAGCCCAATAGGACTGCAAAAAACACAGACATACGTGGCTTGTCCGAAATGAACATTGACAACTCCCGGAGCCTTTTGTTTTGGTTGGCGCGCTTGTTGTTTTTAGTCGGTGGGAAGGCGTTATTTGATAAGACCATGGGCGAAACATCGAGGGATGCAACGTGAGCGCGTCGCGTCAATAGTGAAAATTTTATCGTTTATTTTGTATTCTGTTGAAGGCACACGTTGAAGGCAGGCTAGTTTCGATTAGAGGAGACATGCCAATGGACACAGTTTAGCGTTAAAGTACCAAGGAAGGCCGCGATGACTGGAACTTTGACCCATATCTTCCTTATCACTGGAGGTCCATTTTACGAAGATCACTTGGTAATATGCACGTCTTTGATGGGGCAGATGACGAGCTTGCAGGTCTTAGTGTTCTAGATGCAAATCGGTTTGTTCCACTTGCCTGACACAATTTTCTCTCCAGAAGGTTTATATGCCAGACTCTGGTGCATCAGGATAGGTGAACTTGGAATTCGGTAACAGTGGGGCAGAATATAGTTACGAAGCCAACTGAACACATGCAAGAAGAAATAACGAGATCACTCGTGAGGCATGTCGAGTTTTAATATCCAGAAAAAAGTTTTTACACGAACTTAAATGAAGGGCAAAAAATGAACGCGCGTGAAATCCCAAATGACATCAAGAATCCTTGTGGTAGTGTCCACATGGGAAACATATTTTGTCCAGGAACTTGTTGCAGGAGCCTTCAATGCTTGAGCGTGAATCACAGTCGCGACTGGTGTGGTAGTTGGTGACAAAGTGCGATGGGGACACCTGCAATGAGTGACCTCCAGTGGGTTGAAAATATCGAGCTCCGTTGCCGACCGTGGCGTGCGATGATAACCCTGCCTGTACGGTGACCTCATGCAACGATAGTGGCTGCGGCGAGCCACCGATGTGTGCTGCAGGCAGTGGAGCGCTATACGTTACCGCCGGTAGTGTTGCCTTCCGTGTCGGTGTCCGTACGACATATCTCTGTTATTTCCGTGTCTAGTAAGAATGAAGTGTGCGGAAGATCAAGCTGAAGCTTACCTGAAAACCCCGCACAGCGTATACCTCAACGACCTCAGGACGTTTCATTGCTGGAGCAATTTTTGTATCAGTGGGAACCTTCCCTCGAGCCTGCATAAGTCGTTTCCAGATGTTCTGCGTGCTTTCATTGGCAAAGGGACGGGGATCATCAAGCGGTAAGTTTTGCACGTCGGCAGAAGGCTCGTCTTGCTGCCTGCCTTTATCCTTGCTGGCACCTAGCGGATAATTCACAGAACAACGCTGACGGCTGTCGTGTTGGGATGAGTGTGTATGATGGTCGAAAGAGAACTCACATCATCGTCTTTTTCACCTTCCTCTTTTCCTGCTGGGACCTTCCCTTCTAGCATTGATTGGTTAGGTTTTGTAGTTGCGGGCTGCAGGGGCGAATTTGAGCGAGCCCGCCGAGCAAAGAACTTTCGCAATAGAATGGACGACAGGCTATATTGAGAGATGGTATTCCAGAAATGCCGGGCTGAGGAAGGGTCGGGAGACTGAGGGGGACTGGATGTTGTGGCAGGGAGCGATAATTGGGAAGACTACAGGTGATCAGTGTCAGTACTAGTGCACTTTACACGATAAACACAGGTTCTACCTTGAAAAAATTGACATATGGATCATTGTGCCACTCTTCGACGATGCCATCACCCCCCGTAGCATCAGCCTGGAACATCACTGTGAGCAAGGAAGACAGCGAGTCCAACAGGAAATACTGACATCGAGGAAAGAGGGCGATGGAGACTGTGGTCGAGTTCCCTGCTGTTGTTCGGGTCGAGCATCCCGCTGTGTAGCTTCAAGTTGCCCGTGACCTTGATCACGTACTGCAGTAAGGCGAGGGGCTACGTCATGGTCTTTAATCATCCAGAGAGTGAGATTTTTGTCGTCTCCGCTATATGCTAGGTATCTCCCGTCTGGAGAGAATGACACGCAGTTAAGCCATTTGTGGTCATCCTGGCGAAATAGCAGGCTGAGTGGCTGGTGAGACTTTGTATCCCATAACTGCACAACGCCGTCATTGCCCACGCATGCCAGCACATTGTTGTTGGGTGAAAGTGCACTGGAATACAGGTAATTATCGTGCTTGAGCTGATTGAGTAGTACGCCTGATTTGCTGCGGAAAACACGTGCAAATTCGTCGGATGCGGAATACAATTTTGTGCTGTCCGATGACCACGCCAACGACGTCACAATGTTCCCCAAGCCTTGGATAGGGCCGACGACAAGCTTGCCGGTCTTCGTGCACCAGACGCAGATTGTTTTGTTGCTCCCGCCTGATGCAATTCTGTTCCCCAAAGGCGAATATGCAAGACTGCACACATAGCTCTGCTCCGTCTTGATTGGGCCCACCTTGACTTTCCCGTCTTCTGCATTTCGAATTAAAAATTTTCCATCATCGGACCCACTAGCGATATGGTCCCCGATGGGAGACCATGAGAGCGACCGCACCACCTTCCCATCACCCGTCCAAACGCCTGCGATCATCTCCCCATCTGTGTTCCACTGCTGAACGCTTCCATCCACCCTCCCGCATGCAATCACCTTCCCATCCGGTGAAAGTGCCAGTGAATATATGCTTCCACCCTGGCCTTCCCATGGTTCTCCGACAAGAAGTCCTGTATCGCAGTTCCACTTCCGCATCGTGCCATCCCAAGAACCGCTCACAATGTGGACGTTGTCGTGCAAGAAGACGAAGCTCAGTATAGTGTCGTCATGTCCCTCGAATTTATACTTCAAAATTGGTTCGTCCCATTGCACTGGGGTTGAAGCTTCGTTGCGGGTCCGCCTTGCAAAGAATTTAGCAGCCATAACTCGTTGTTGTAAGGTCCCTGGTGTAGTGATCTGACCTGACGTGATTCGTTGATCAATTATGGGTGCAGCAGTTCACCAGCACTCACCTGGCAGTTTGCCTGCTTGTCTCTCATTTCGTAGCGAGCTAGGCGAATTTTATATGTCTCACAACCATGGACCCATGAGGCGGTGCCAAACACCCATTCATAGGTCTGGGACTACAGCATTTCTGCTCTAGTGGCGTTGGAAAACCACGATGCCCATTATAGAGCATTATCCATTCCAATCATACTATCACGGTGGATTGCAAAGCATAAACACGACGACCTTCAACAGTCCAGATAGTTTCTCGCGCCCATGCTTTGTTTCAGTCTTCAGCTTCCGTATCGTTGTTCGTGCAAAATTGCGTGTGGCTCAGGAGTGAGTTGCAGGTCATTATGATTAGCAGTCTGTTATCATGTCATGTGGTACAATAATCAACATGTCACTGCTGCTTCCTGAAAAAGAGCTCACCTGTGTGGCCCGGAAGCAATGCAGCCAGTAAATATGGATGCAGCACCCAAACAAAGTTGTCCCATGTGAGATAATCAACTGAGATACATGACAGGCTGGACTGCCGAGATAACTTAACGAAGGCGGCGTGGGATGCATCAGAGCGCGAGGTGAAAGCTGTCACGATAACGGTCTATAGCCAGGTTTGTGTTGTGCAGGATGAGTCGCAGGCTGTATCAGGCACCGAGTACGGCTGTGCTAAACAAGACGGCTGACCTGCTTGATGATCAGTGAGGCTTAGACTACTAAAGGTAGAACAGCAAAACGAACTTCCATGCTTCTGGGGTAGGAAAACCCTTGCATTCAGAATTTCAACGTGATCACCGATTAGAATGACAGCATGCGTTAAAGAGACATGTACGTGAGGCCACGATCGTCGACGTTTGCTGCGATGGAATACTTGATACGGATGCCAAATTGTCTATGAACGTTGAATGAATGGGTGGATACTGAGTCCGGTTGTGGCGGCAACATTGTTTGGCAAAGCCGTTAGATCCAAACAACCGTTTGTCGACATTATCGGTTGCATTAGAGAGAACTGTGTTACATCGCCGTAGTAGAAAGCATGCAAGGTTCCAAATGGGTACATAAACTGAGTAGTAATAATCCAGAATTCAATGTAGTTACGAAGCCGAACAAACAGAACATGATGATGCGGAACGAGTTTGATAGCCAGCGCAAAAATTCGAAACGCAGAAAGGATGCAAAAGAAACTAACATTGCATTATCGTGCGCGTGGGCACTTCAGGCTTTATTATCGACGGTTGATGTAGGTACCCTGCACGAAGATTGATTATTATACGTCATGTTGTGATACATGGCAATGAGCAACAACCTGAAATGAATAAAACACTGGGAAGGATGATGAATCGAAACAAGAGTAACTGAGCGGCATGAGTGAGAAAAACACAGTCGGATGACGTACCTGGATGGATGAATGAAGACGTGGCAGTTAACGTTCAGCAGTGCACCACCAATTCCAGGTCATTACAACACAGGGCTGTCCTGCCAAATTATGCTGAAAGATGACTTTGCGGCACCTTGATGGCCATCCACGACTCACAAGGTATAAAACAATTTAGGAGGATGCACGGACGTGTGCGCGCTCCGTCTGTATGCACAGCAAACCTGTGAAGTGAATGCGATAATAGCATGGAGTACGTACATTTAGACGACTTGACCATTCGGGATAAGAAAGTTGCTAAGAGCAATGATCTGGTGTTCCAGCAAAGGCTGAGGAAATAAAACACTAGGATACTGGTTAATCAGCATTTGGGATCCTCGTGGTAAGAAGAACGCACCAGCGAGCAATTCCCCCCTACATAGTCAGAAGCTGTCCTGTGTATCACGATCAAATCTCTCGCGAGTAATCCTTCATGTGATTCTGTTGACAAATGATTGAGACGAAAGTAGAAGGTGAAAAAGACTGGCTCTAACCAACAGAAGATTCCAGCACGCTGCTCTCATATACAGTCCGCGATGTTCTTTAGCAGATAGTCCCAAGCACCTGCCTGGAGGACAGCACATCATCATATGCTCGTTTGACAGCTCGCGACGACTATGGGACCTGGAAAGTGGAACGCAGACTGTAGGCATTCGAACGGTAAGACTATTGCAAGCGGACTGGACAGAGAAGTTATGGGACATCGAGATAGAGTCAATATTGTCCTGTTCATTTGGCAATGGCTCGGGGTCATTGCCAAATGGACAGGACATTTGATTTGTGGAGGCAGCGTGTTGAAGTGCAGCGAGTTAGTCGTGAGCCTGAGATCCTGAAATGGACAGCAAGAGCGTGGGATAGCTGCAGGGCACCAGCCTGAGTACGAGCACTCGCTTGGCACTCGCTCACCCTTGCAACGCTATGAAAAATCGCGACATGTTGGAGTTCGGTACGTACCAACGTCTCTGGCCATGATGACAGTCACAGAACATAAAAGTTCACTGAAACCTTCGTTTATCTCCGGTTGCTGGGATGGCTCAGTTAGGATGTTCGAACGCCTGCAGAAGCGCTTCCCATCGCACTTGCATCGTCCATGTCTTGCATGTTTGTTGCAGTCCGAGTCATCACTTTATTTCAGATTGACCGTCTATCTGCGAGTGCAAAGCACATCACTCGGCACCAACCTCCCGGTTGCCAATATTAGTCCCCCCCACACGGACATGTTTGTAAATTCTTGCATTAATAGCCCGAATAAAAGAATTTACAGACATGTTCGTGCTAGTGATGCAAAGCTGCTAGCCACAGGTTTGCAAAGACAAAACACATACGTGTGGGCCCTGCGGGGCATCCATGCCATCTAAAAAGAAGCTGGTATCGAAGACCTTCAATTTCTGTCCATACTTAACGTGGTGAGTGTCAACATATTGTTCACTCTATCCTATTGACAATATTGACAGGCACCAAAACTAAAAGATTTTGAAAAGTAACGATCATGCACTGGTATCGTCTTGATCACGGCTCTGCAGGCAAGTAGGTTTTTGATGTACGTAACATGTTTGTCGACCTCGTCAATCATTATGACCTTGACATAACAGGCCGACTGGCAGTGATGCTATGCAATGTCCCAACCAGCTCGGGGACACTGATATCGATCAACTCACACCACAGTTTTTTGATGACACACGAGGCGATGTTCATGTACGTCATGGAATTTTTTTCTGCTTCTTGCACATACTCATCTGTTCTCAGTCTTCCACAACAGGCGGCGCTATCTTCAGTTCTCTATGCTTCATAATCGCCTTTCCTTACTCCTCTGCTGCCCTCATCAATTGCGACCCAGCGCATGCGCGAGCGACTATATAGTACTGCCAGCTCATCCCTCATATCACCTACCCAACGGTCCCAACCCCCTCTTGATACACAAATACATCGTACCTCAACTCCTCTAACGAACAAGCCTACCCACCTGCATCCACAAGAGGATACAACTTCCCCCAACATCTGCCCATCCACTCACAGGGTCTCACCATGGTGGCCCGCGTCCGCGTGGAACAAACTCAACTTCATCGCGGCAGCTAGCAAATATGGGGCTTATCCAGCTCGTGCCCGCTCGGCCAACACCCGTTGCAATCAGCTCGATAACAGGCACCTTCGTGCTTGCCTTCTTCTTCATCAGATATCACCCATGGCTGGGAATATGGACGACGTGCTTACCCGCTGCTTCAGTTGTAGTTGCATGATGTGCCGAAGGGACAGCAGAGGGGGGAAATGTGGTGATGATTGGGAGTGTTATTTTGGATGGAACCAACAGCTATGTCTCCCCGCCATGCACCTTTTTAATCATCTACTTCCGTTTTCATCGCATAAGGCAGACTTGACCGTCCCTCCACTGCATGTCCAGTTTATGAGGGCAGTCACAATCAACGCATCCCTTTCGAGAATTTCAGTGTGGTGCGAGTGCGAATTAATACGCCCTCTACAAACAGCCCTTTAATTCCCTGTCTCAGCATAACTCGAACCTTATGAAGGATCGACAATCTCGTCGATGTCCTGAACTGCACGCTGGGATCCTGACACCAAGCGATAGGCGTCACTGCCGTTGGTCGCAGCAAGCTCCCGGACACAGGATTCAGTCGTTAGACTTCAACTCGCTCGCATGTCTATAAGACACGCGTGAAACAATAAGGTCTGACTGAACACCATAGAATTCTCCATTGACTTGATGCTGACATCCGTAAGTCGGTTTCTCCTTTGTTCCACGATGACATTGTCCATCAGTCCCTCGAGAAGATGCATCTAGACTCCAGGTTATGACCCGCGCGATCGTTAACCCATCATATTAGAATGGGTTTTTACCGTGGCGTGCCCAGAGGAGTACAACGCTGAATATATAAGGGAATCGTACATCCACTTCGTAACCCAAAGCCAGAATCATATGCACATTGCAACGCTGTCCCTCAAAGAACGAAAGCTGGAAATTTCAAATAACCTCCATTCACAGCCGAGACACCTCAACTCCACTCCAAACCGGAACATCATTGATGCATTGTTCAACATTAAGGTCTTGCTAAAGACAAGCGGATCAGCGGGATTGCTGCCACAACATGGCAGTGAAACATACGCAGGCGATGATTTAAAGTGATATCAAAAAGAGTCTCGATTAACTCCGCCTTCGCCTTCTTCTCCTGAGAGCGTTTAAACCGTAACTTCGCCATCCAAGCAGGCAAGCTTCCTTGATGTGTGTAGACAGCAGTCTTCATGGCTTCTTGATATGCACATATGGCAGCGCCCACACTTTCCCTAACAGCAGCTGCATGTGGAGATGCCATATACCGCTCGAGAGCGACATGAACAGAAGGAACAGACTGTTGCTGGTCCCGAAGATGGCGCCGCGTGTCGAAAATGTAGAAAGAGTGTTCGAAGATAATGACAGCAGCTAAATGATCAATAATAAGCAGATTCATCGCAACGTAGCCTCAAAATTCACCAGAACTGAGCTGAAGAATGTTCTCCAAGGGTGATGAGCCGGTGGCCTGGCTCATTCACAACATGAGAAATGTGAGTACAGTCTGTGACCATTTGAACATACCACAGAGAGTAACCTAGAGTGCATCTCTGCACATTGGTTCCCAGAAAGCTGTTCAAAATATGATGGAAAGTTGAACATTGTCCACCCCTGCTGAGTATCGATATACTCACAGTCTGTCAACGAGCAACATCCTCAGTGAGCATGGCCCAAAGTCAAAGGAAGAAGAAACCAACCTCCTATTGATGGATCAACGATGTCAGCCGTGAGAAAGACTCTAGGATCAACACACTCACTTCCTGCGAAGAGTGGGCAATGACTTGGATCAGCATGGCTCGAGCTCAAAGGAGGATCAACACACTCACTCGCTGTGCAGAGTGGGCAACGACTTGGATCAGCATGACTCGAGCTTGAAGGAGGATCAACACACTCACTCGCTGCGAAGAGTGGGCAAGACTTCGATCAGCATGGCTCGGGCTCGAAGGAGGATCAACACACTCACTTCCTGCAAAGAGTGGGCAACGACTTGGATCAGCATGGCTCGAGCTCGAAGGAGGATCAACACACTCACAAGCTGCGAAGAGTGGGCAATGACTTGGATCAGCATGGCTCGAGCTCCAAGGAGGATCAACACACTCACAAGCTGCGAAGAGTGGGCAACGACTTGGATCAGCATGGCTCGAGCTCGAAGGAGAATCAACACACTCACAAGCTGCGAAGAGTGGGCAACGACTTGGATCAGCATGGCTCGAGCTCAAAGGAGGATCAACACACTCACATCCTGCGAAGAGTGGGCAACGACTTGGATCAGCATGGCTCGAGCTCGAAGGAGGATCAACACACTCACAAACTGCGAAGAGTGGGCAAGACTTCGATCAGCATGGCACGAGCTCGAAGGAGGATCAACACACTCACTTCCTGCAAAGAGTGGGCAACGACTTCGATCAGCATGGCTCGAGCTCAAAGGAGGATCAACACACTCACTTCCTGCAAAGAGTGGGCAACGGCTTGGATCAGCATGGCTCGAGCGCGAAGGAGGATCAACACACTCACAAGCTGCGAAGAGTGGGCAATGACTTGGATCAGCATGGCTCGAGCTCCAAGGAGGATCAACACACTCACTCGCTGCGAAGAGTGGGCAGCGACTTGGATCAGCATGGCTCGAGCTCCAAGGAGGATCAACACACTCACAAACTGCGAAGAGTAGGCAAGACTTCGATCAGCATGGCTCGGGCTCGAAGGAGGATCCACACACTCACATCCTGCGGAGAGTGGGCAACGACTTTGATCAGCATGACTCGAGCTCACAGGAGGATCAACACACTCACTCGCTGCGCAGGGTGGGCAACGACTTGGATCAGCATGGCTCGAGCTCCAAGGAGGATCAACACACTCACTCGCTGCGAAGAGTGGGCAACGACTTCGATCAGCATGGCTCGAGCTCACAGGAGGATCAACACACTCACTTCCTGCAAAGAGTGGGCAATGACTTGGATCAGCATGGCTCGAGCTCAAAGGAGGATCAACACACTCACTCGCTGTGCAGAGTGGGCAACGGCTTGGATCAGCATGGCTCGAGCTCAAAGGAGGATCAACACACTCACAAACTGCAAAGAGTGGGCAAGACTTGGATCAGCCTGGCTCGAGCTCCAAGGAGGATCAACACACTCACTCGCTGCGAAGAGTGGGCAACGACTTCGATCAGCATGACTCGAGCTCGAAGGAGGATCAACACACTCACTTCCTGCAAAGAGTGGGCAACGGCTTGGATCAGCATGGCTCGAGCGCGAAGGAGGATCAACACACTCACAAGCTGCGAAGAGTGGGCAATGACTTGGATCAGCATGGCTCGAGCTCCAAGGAGGATCAACACACTCACTCGCTGCGAAGAGTGGGCAGCGACTTGGATCAACATGGCTCGAGCTCCAAGGAGGATCAACACACTCACAAACTGCGAAGAGTAGGCAAGACTTCGATCAGCATGGCTCGGGCTCGAAGGAGGATCCACACACTCACATCCTGCGGAGAGTGGGCAACGACTTTGATCAGCATGACTCGAGCTCACAGGAGGATCAACACACTCACTCGCTGCGCAGGGTGGGCAACGACTTGGATCAGCATGGCTCGAGCTCCAAGGAGGATCAACACACTCACTCGCTGCGAAGAGTGGGCAACGACTTCGATCAGCATGGCTCGAGCTCACAGGAGGATCAACACACTCACTTCCTGCAAAGAGTGGGCAATGACTTGGATCAGCATGGCTCGAGCTCAAAGGAGGATCAACACACTCACTCGCTGTGCAGAGTGGGCAACGGCTTGGATCAGCATGGCTCGAGCTCAAAGGAGGATCAACACACTCACAAACTGCAAAGAGTGGGCAAGACTTGGATCAGCCTGGCTCGAGCTCCAAGGAGGATCAACACACTCACTCGCTGCGAAGAGTGGGCAACGACTTCGATCAGCATGACTCGAGCTCGAAGGAGGATCAACACACTCACTTCCTGCAAAGAGTGGGCAACGGCTTGGATCAGCATGACTCGAGCGCGAAGGAGGATCAACACACTCACAAGCTGCGAAGAGTGGGCAATGACTTGGATCAGCATGGCTCGAGCTCCAAGGAGGATCAACACACTCACTCGCTGCGAAGAGTGGGCAGCGACTTGGATCAACATGGCTCGAGCTCCAAGGAGGATCAACACACTCACAAACTGCGAAGAGTAGGCAAGACTTCGATCAGCATGGCTCGGGCTCGAAGGAGGATCCACACACTCACATCCTGCGGAGAGTGGGCAACGACTTTGATCAGCATGACTCGAGCTCACAGGAGGATCAACACACTCACTCGCTGCGCAGGGTGGGCAACGACTTGGATCAGCATGGCTCGAGCTCCAAGGAGGATCAACACACTCACTCGCTGCGAAGAGTGGGCAACGACTTCGATCAGCATGGCTCGAGCTCACAGGAGGATCAACACACTCACTTCCTGCAAAGAGTGGGCAATGACTTGGATCAGCATGGCTCGAGCTCAAAGGAGGATCAACACACTCACTCGCTGTGCAGAGTGGGCAACGGCTTGGATCAGCATGGCTCGAGCTCAAAGGAGGATCAACACACTCACAAACTGCAAAGAGTGGGCAAGACTTGGATCAGCCTGGCTCGAGCTCCAAGGAGGATCAACACACTCACTCGCTGCGAAGAGTGGGCAACGACTTCGATCAGCATGACTCGAGCTCGAAGGAGGATCAACACACTCACTTCCTGCAAAGAGTGGGCAACGGCTTGGATCAGCATGGCTCGAGCGCGAAGGAGGATCAACAAACTCACAACCTGCGAAGAGTGGGCAACGACTTGGATCAGCATGGCTCGAGCTCAAAGGAGGATCAACACACTCACATCCTGCGAAGAGTGGGCAACGACTTTGATCAGCATGGCTTAAGCTCACAGGAGGATCAACACACTCACTTCCTGCAAAGAGTGGGCAACGACTTTGATAAGCATGGCTCGAGCTCACAGGAGGATCAACACACTCACTCGCTGCGAAGAGTAGGCAAGACTTCGATCAGCATGGCTCGGGCTCCAAGGAGGATCAACACACTCACTTCCTGCGAAGAGTAGGCAACGACTTGGATCAGCATGGCTCGAGCTCAAAGGAGGATCAACACACTCACATCCTGCAAAGAGTGGGCAACGACTTGAATCAGCATGGCTCGAGCTCACAGGAGGATCAACACACTCACTCGCTGCGAAGAGTGGGCAGACTTCGATCAGCATGGCTCGGGCTCGAAGGAGGATCAACACACTCACTTCCTGCAAAGAGTGGGCAACGACTTGGATCAGCATGGCTCGAGCTCCAAGGAGGATCAACACACTCACAAGCTGCGAAGAGTGGGCAACGACTTGGATCAGCATGGCTCGAGCTCGAAGGAGAATCAACACACTCACAAGCTGCGAAGAGTGGGGCAACGACTTGGATCAGCATGGCTCGAGCTCAAAGGAGGATCAACAACACTCACATCCTGCGAAGATGTGGGCAACGACTTGGATCAGCATGGCTCGAGCTCGAAGGAGGATCAACACACTCACAAACTGCGAAGAGTGGGCAAGACTT
>JABBWD010000252.1:0-25925 GCA_016628565.1 Suillus placidus | reverse complement strand
CGAGGCCTATGTAGTTTTACCTTCGCAATCACATGTCGATATCATTGATGTAAAAGATATTGCTGGACGCCGATGTAACTTTGTGCATCGATTTCGACAAGTTCAGATATACAGTCGTTCGATTGCTTGACGGACCAGAGAGATGGGACGTCGTGTGCACTGAGTTCCTTGGCCCAGCTGAGCGCAGCTTTCTTCTGTGTGTCTGAAAAGGGTTAGACGTGCGGAGCTGAACAAGAGTGAGGTTAAGAAGTGCTTTGAAGCATAGTGAGCATCCTCAAATCCCGAAAGAATAACGGGATGAAACTAACTGCCTTCAACGGCCAAGGATAGTATGGACTCCCGGTTTACTGTCGGGGTATACACGGCAGGAATTTCGTCTATGATTGTCAATAGCACGAAGGAGCCTAGTTATACTAACGACTCACCCGACAGCTCGATTCCAAAATCAACCCTCATCCTGAGTGCCAATCTTCTCCTTGAGAGCCGCAAAGGCATTGCAAAGAGGTTATTGCCCTCATTAGTGAAGTCTTCAATTCTTCAAAAAGATTGTCCGCCACTGATCTCATAAGTACCACGGTCCAGTCCACATCCCAAAGTGTTGACAGCGGGACTTCTTCTTCTTCAATGGACATTCCTACCGGCTGCCCACTGTTAGTTTCATGGTAGGCGTCCTCTGGCTCAGGTTGGCCGTCTATTTCACCCTGGAAAGGTCCGTGTACAAAATCCATGTCGAAGATATTGATATCCTGGGCTGTATGTGTGCATCCAGCGAAAAGGCTTTAGATAAACACGTTCTCCCAGAACGTTGAAGTGCAGCATGCCGGCGGTGTCTATCACCCTTGCAGTGAAATTTGAGAGGCTCCAGTTCATTGTGGAATGTGCCCTATGCTGGGGGCAGACCATGCAACGACATGAGACCGTTCTGTGTTGGCATATTTCACAGCTGTAAATGTAAGAAAACTCATTCGATAAACTCTTGAAAACTTACTTGTCCCGTCGATAAGTGATTCATCCATACTGGCAGTTCCTGGTCAATGTCGGTGAGCGTCTGATTGATGCAATTTGATCTTCAAAGTGACAAGTCCACTGATCAGTGCCGATGTATGGACAGTTCAATGAACCATTGTCATTGACCTTCATACTTCAATATCAATATGAATCCCTGCAATCTCCAAGTGCGACCAACTGTACCATGATGCCTTGCACAGTTCAAACCTCAACCTTCTACCCTCCAATTCACATGTGGGACATGCAAGATGTGTCCCTCCAGCCTTGTGTATCGGCATATCTTTTCAGGTGCACTTCCAAGGCACCTCGTTTGGGGTGTCATTGTATTCACTTTCCTGCCCCTTTCAAAGTAATTGCTGATGATTCCTAATTTTTTCTAGCCCATCCAGATATCTGTTTCGATTGCGGAGGAGTATAGATTGTTCACGACGCCAGTCTTAGAAGCTCTTTCTATGGATGGATACCCTCACTCCGGCTGTTCCATAGTTTGACGATGTGAGAGCGAATCCTTCTCTTGTTTTATTAATATAACGACTTCAATAATTTCAGGTCTCCGATGTTTGAGCGAAAGTGGAAACATGTGATCCTGCAACAACATTGATAGCCCATCCCATTTCTTCCATTGCCGCACAATTTCAGTCCCACGGATTCGTATCATTGGTCACAGCTGTTGGAGCAGATCCAGCTTGGTTGGTTACTATACCGGAGGATTCGCAATATTGGATGTGGGGCCGCGACGCATTCTGGCTGGCATTTGTTGGTGCCTGCCCGGATTTTCCAAATGGCAGTTTGCCGAAGTGGGACGCAAGAATTCCCTCGAGGGTGGAGCTGTGGTTGGACTCGATCAAGTAGGGAAGACTTACTTGCACAGATATGGTCCGACTTTTGTACTCTGCCATGCTCTTCCATCCTGACCCTTTGGTATCAATTGACGTAGCGAAACTGCATATTGTGTTCAAGTTGTAATGCTTATAGACTTGGATTCTGTGATTACATAGGAGATGTTGTTGTGAATACTCTTAATTTAATATGTGTTTTAAGCATCACGTCGCCGCTTGTTTTATCGTGTCTTCATGGCGCCTTACCTCGATCCTGGTGCAATTTGACAGTGATTATCTCTTGCTTATAAGGTTTTCTGCTTCCTAACATACAACATACATTGCGGAAACATTGTGAATACATAAGACTCACATCCAACAGACATATGTCTCAAGATATCAGCCTTACAGTTGCCATTACCACGACTAACAACCAGGGGTTGACACGTCTATCATCTCTAGATTAACTAATTTTGATGTTGCCACGACCTTTACTCACGATTTTTTTGCGACAATGAAATGGGACCATAAAGTGGTGCATGACGCATATATTCTGATTTTATACGAAATTTGCTCAGATTAACCAAAGTTCGTATCTGCCGCACACCCCAATTATCCTTTTCGGGCGGTGTTGGTTTACAAATTACGTGTTTTGCCGTGTAGTCCGACACCTTGCTGACGAGGCCTGATTGTGGCCCTAGTGGCGAGCTATCACCGGCACCGCCAGCCATAGTATTGTTATCTGGTCAATTATCGAACATCAACTTCACGAACGTTGCAGTGGCAAAAAGAAGTAAAAATGCGCTTGCCAAGTTGTCAAGGTACCCGCCCACAAACGAAGAAACGGCAGGATGCTAAACATTGGTCATACATCATTACAACCACGACGTTCTCAACAGAAAGTATCAACTTCTGAACCGTGATCAAACCGTGCTCCCTATGTTGCACTAGCTGTTCACAAGCCTCCGACACTTTAACTTGCGGATTTGCAGGCGCAGAGCTTGTTAGCTTTGATCTGTCTGGATGCTGTAGTGGATTGGTAGCTGACGGTTGACCGCAGTGGACACGTGGAACTGTTGTAATTGACTAGCGCTTGTGGCATTTTCTCTCAGAGCCACAGGTTTCTACTAATTCATTGCTTGGATTTCTATGTATGTGCGCATTGCGATTCAAATTTATCTATGTGGATTTTGTGCTGATGATAACCTGACAGTACTGTTATCTTCGCCCACTTGCGCTCTTTGGCTTCATCCTCCCTGTGTTCCTGAAAGTCTTCGTGTAACTTGATTGTGGTATCATAGTATGGCAGACGATGTGGAACAATGTCGGGCGGCCTTGAAGAGATGTCCCCTGGCCATTCTCTTCGATCACAGTCTCTTAACAATCTCGCCGTCAGCCTTCAAGACAGATTCCGGCAGCGAGGCGTCCTGTCTGACCTTGATGAGGCCATTGAGATCCATCATGATGCACTACTCCTTCGTCCCCCCCAGCCATTCTGAATGATCACAGTCTCTCGACAATCTTGCCAAGGGCTTCTTCATAGCAGATTCACGCAGCGGGGCGTCCCGTCTGACCTCGATGAGTGCATCGAGCTCCATCATGCTGCACTACTCCTTCGTCCCTCCAGTCATTCTGATCGATCAGCATCTCTCAATAATCTTGCCGTCAGCCTTCGAGACAGATTCCGGCAGCGGGGCGTCCCATCTGACCTTGATGAGGCCATCAAACTCAATCGGGCTGCACTACTCCTTCGTCCCCTTGGTCATTCTGATCATCTTGCGAGCAGCCTTGCAGCCAGATTCAAGCAATGGGGCGTCCCATCTGACCTTGATGAGTGGATCGAGCTCAATCGGGCTGCACTACTCCTTCGTCCTCCCGGTCATTCTGATCGATCAGCGTCTCTCAACAATCTCGCCATTAGCCTTCGAGAGAGATTCACGCAGCAAGGCATCCCATCTGACCTTGATGAGTGCATTAAGCTCCTTTGGGCTGCACTAGTGCTTTGTCCCTCCGGTCATTCTCTTCGACCATCGTCTCTCAACAATATTGCCGTCAGTCTTCGAGACAGATTCAAGCAGTGGGGCGTCCCATCTGACCTTGATGAGTACATTGAGATCCTTCGGGCTGCATTACTCCTTCGTCCCCCCAGCCATTCTCTTCGGTCGTCGTCTCTCAGCAATCTCACCAGCAGCCTTCGAGACAGATTCACGCAGCGGGGCATCCCATCTGACCTTGATGAGTCCATCGAGCTCCATCGGGCTGCACTACTCCTTTGTCCCCCTGGTCATTCTGATCGATCATTGTCTCTCAACAATCTCACCATCAGCCTTCGAGACAGATTCATGCAGCAAGGCATCCCGTCTGACCTTGATGAGTGCATCAAGTTCAACCGGGCTGCACTAATCCTTCATCCCCCGGTCATTCTGATCGATCATCGTCTCTCAACAATCTTGCGAGCAGCCTTGGAGCCAGATTCACGCAGCGGGGCATCCCATCTGACCTTGACGAGTACATCGAGCTCCACCGGGCTGCACTAATCCTCCGTCCCCCTGGCCATTCTGATAGATCTCAGTCTCTCAACAATCTTGCCAACAGCCTTCAAAACGATTCACGCAGTGGGGCGTCCCATCTGACCTTGACGAGTGCATCGAGCTCAATCAGGCTGCACTACTCCTTCGCCCCCCTGGTCATTTTAATCGATCGTCGTCTCTCAACCATCTCGCCATCAGCCTTCGAGGCAGATTCACTCAGCGAGGCGTCCCATCTGACCTTGATGAAACATTTAGCCTGTTTTTACAACTCTCCCACACATCTCATGCAGTCTCTCGCATGGATCTTACTGCTGCTAAGTCATGGGCTACCGCTGCCGAGGAGACAAACCATGGTTCTGCATTGGTTGCATATCAAACTGCATTGAAATTCCTAGATCAGCATGTCGCTCTTTTATCGTCTTTGTCACGTCATTTCGATGTCATGAGGATGGCCACGGCATCGCTTGCTGTCGACGCTTTCTCGTGCAGTGTCCGTCATAGCGCGCTGACAACTGCTGTAGAACTGGTGGAGCAAGGCCGTGCAGTATTCTGGACCCAGTTGGCACGCTTCCGCACAACCCTTGATGAACTTTCTATGGATCGTAACACCAGCGCAGCATTGGCGGAAGAGTTCGAGCAGCTTAGCTTTCGCCTTTGCAACGCATTCGATCAGTCTACTGAATACCAGTCTCCGAAAATCCGCCAACTGACCATGCAATGGGATGACGTGGTTTCACGCATCCGCATGCTTCCCGACTTTTCTCAATTTCTCCTGCCTCCCCTTTTCTCGGACCTACAGAAGGCGGCTGAAGAAGGTCCGGTCATCATCGTGAATGCTAGTCAGTACAGCTGCGACGCCTTGATTGTCCTAAGTTACCAAGATCCTGTCCACGTTCCAATTGATATCACGCAGACTGAAGTTTCTGATTTGTCCTCCGAGTTTCAGTCCCTTTCAAAAAAATTCGGTTCTTTTGATAATCAACACAAGCTTGTCAGCATCCTTCGGAAACTTTGGCATGTCATCGTTGATCCTGTAGTGCAAGCCCTTAGGGTGTCAAATATTCACCCTGGCTCGCATATCTGGTGGTGTCCTACCGCTGAGTTCACGCTGCTTCCTCTACATGCAGCAGGACTCTATGAGAAGAAGAGAGACAGATTGTCTCACATGTACATCTCCTCATACACCCCCGCTTTGGCGACACTTGTTCATGCGAGACAGCAGGTTTCTTGAGATGCGCCCCCGCAACATTTTGTTGCCATTGGTCAAGGAAACACGGACGGAGGGAGGCCACTCCAATGTGTTGCTCCCGAGCTAGCCGCTGTCGCCCAGCGTCTCATGCCCATCGTGTCGTCCTTCGTGTCGCTCGAGGACAACGATGCAACAGTCGAGGGTGCACTTGATGCACTGAACCATAATCAGTGGCTTCACCTAGCCTGCCACGGAATGCCGAATCGACAACAACCATTTGAATCTTCCTTCACAATGCGTGATGGGCCGTTGATGATCAAGGACATCATCCGATCCAACTGGCAGAAACCAGAGTTTGCATTCTTATCGGCTTGCCACACCACCGTGGGCGATGAAAAGAGTCCCGACGAGTCGATCCATCTCGCTGCGGCTATGCAATTCTCAGGATTTTGCAGTGTGATTGATTCTATGTGGTCTGTCGACGACGAGGTTGCACAGCAGGTTGTGTCTGCTTTTTACGAGAAGCTGGTCGATGATTCAGGGAGGTTGGACTGCACGCGCGCTGTGGCGGTGTTGCACAAGGCTGTGAAGAAATTGCGGCACAATAATATTCCACTGGAACAGCAGATCGTATTTGTTCACATAGGGGTCTAGTCTGAGGCTCGATTCGCTATTTTTTTGTTGCATTTTCTGTGATCCTGATCCCCACTGTCCCACCTATATCTCAGTTATTTAAATCATGTGTGCATGATGATTTTGTTGTTACATTCCCATCAATTGTTGTATGCTGACCAAGTCCCATATTATGATACAAGCCCGCTACTTGTGTTTCTCTCCTTCATGAGCAATGATACGCGCTCCTTTTTAGCTTCCTGCGCCAAGGCTTCATCCTAATAATCACTGTGCCTTCAGCACAGGAGGCCAAAGGAGTGCTTCGCACTCCTTTGGGGTGCCTGCGGCACCTTGGCATTTCTTTGATACTATATTTTATATTTTTTGACATCGTAATTTCATTCTTTGAGCATGCAAAATTTTGTATACTGGTCTGATTTATTATAATATTACTTGACCTGCTATCACATAGGTGAATTTATTTATTTTATCATTTTCCTCAACCCCCTGTCATTCTCTTGTTCTCCCGTTCTCCCATTGTTCTCCTGTTCCCTTGTCATTCCCCTGTTCTCCTGTTGTGTTCTCCCATTTTCCTGTCATTCTCACATTCTCTCCCCATCCTTCTGTGCTTTATCTGCTGTCCCCCTGTTTGTCAATTTTTTTTGTTATTATAATGTTGTTACAATGTTCTCCCATTCCCCAGTTTTTTTGTCTCCCAAATTTTCCCATTGTCTTTTCTCCTTTTCCAATTTTTATTTATTTCACAACCTTCCTGTTCAAACACACAGAAGCAAAAATACTGTATTTGATTTGATTTTTTTCCATTATTTACTGTGCATACAGTTACAATAAATATACTCGCTGCAAAAGACAGTAGTAACGGGCGAGGGTTTGGGCGATTTAGTCGGCGCTCGAAAACACGTGACAAAACCACGCGAGATTTCTAAATAGAGGTTAAGCGAAATAAGCCAAAACCATGTGCTTTCCACATGAGCATTGGCAAAATACCTGAAATACTCGAAATACGCGTAAACCACGCGACAGTTCCCACCCATCGCACCTTACTTTTTAGACGAGTCCACACCCGTTGTGCCTTCGGCACAGGAAGCAAAAGAAGTGCTACACACTTCTTTTTAGCTTCCTGCACCAAGGCTTCATCCTAATAATCACTGTGCCTTCGGCACAGGAGGCCAAAGGAGTGCTACGTGCTCCTTTGGGGTGCCTGCGGCACCTTGATATTTCCTTGATACTTTTATTCAAAGGAGTGCTTCGCACTCCTTTGGGGTGCGTGCGGCACCTTTGTATTTCTGTGATACTCTTATTTGAAGTAGTGCTTCACACTCCTTCGGGAGGTGCCTGCGGCACCTTGCCTTATTAATCAATCATGGTGGATTTTCAAATCAATTACATTTTTCAAGCAGCATTTTCACAAAACTAAAAGTACAATCTACTACATTGGTTGCATTCGAACCTTGTTCATGTTCAGGGAAAATAGCAAACACTCTGTCTGGGTGAGTGCAGCGAGACAAAGCCACATAGAGTTGACCATGACTGAAGACTGGAGTGCTCAAATTAAGGCCCAGCCACTTGACGCTCTGACCTTGCGCCTTGTTGATGGTCATAGCAAATGCCAGGCGAACCGGGAATTGGAGGCGCTTGAGGGGAATGGGGTTTTCTTCAGAACTCGCTTCAAGAGTCATCCGCGGAATTAGCACTGTGTTCTCCTCTTGTCCTTGAGCTTCATCATCATTTCCATCCCTAAGAATGCGACACCTGAGGACGTGTGTGGTCCAAGACAGGAGCATCATGCGAGTTCCATTATAGAGTCCCTGGGAGGGATCCAAGTTGCACAAGAGCATGAGAGGAACACCTTTTTTGAACTCCAATCTGTGCAAAGGGAAGCCTGATGGTGTGAGAGTATGCAGGAACTCGATGGGAATGTAGTCATAGTCTTTCTCAGTGACTGAGTCTGCGCTGGTGAACACCGCTTTTTCTCCAGGGAATGAGTCAAGAATTGTGGTATTTATTTCGTCCACATCTGTGTTCTTTGCAGAGAGGATGGTGCGATCCAGGAAGTAGGAGTCATTCAAGGGAGGAAGGTCAGGGAGCAGAAGCTCGGAGTATAGGGCATCAATGAGAGACCGTATGTTATTGTTGCCACAGCGCATACAAATAGGGAGGGTCACCATGCCATCTCCATCTGTGCCCTTTCCAGCTCCGATCTCAAGGAGCCACTTTGCAAATTCATCGGACACAGGATCTTGACCAAGACGCATGTTTCTCTTGAGGTGGAAGTTGCGAAGCTTGGGCCAGATCCGAGATCTGCAAAAGGTAGCGCCCACTATCTGCTCCCTGGATCCATGAGGCACCACCGGCAGGGTCTGTCTGAAGTCTCCTCCAAAGAGCATGGTTATTCCTCCAAAATCTGCGTCGACGTTTAAAAGATCCCGTAATGTGCGGTCAAGGCATTCCAGAATATGACGGTGGAGCATGGGGATTTCGTCGCAGATGATCAGAGAGGTGGCCTTGAGAAGCTCGTGGACAACATCTCCTTTCTTGATGTTGCAGAAGCTGTCCTCATGAATGGGAATAGGGACTTTGAATCGCGAATGAGCTGTACATCCACCTGGCAGGAGGAGGGAAGCGATTCCAGAGGAGGCCACGCATAGGACAATCTTTCCTTCAGCACGGAGTTTTGAGGCGATGAGTTTGCAGAGATATGTCTTGCCACATCCACCTGCGCTGTGGACAAAGTATGCATGTCCATGTCTTTGTTCATCACGATGCATTGCATCATGGACCACAGCATCAAAGACCACCCTCTGCTCGACATTGAGCAAAGGGACTCCTGCATCCACTATCTGCTTAAGTTCCTGCTGATCATACTGTAGCTGCTCAGCAATGAGCTGGTTGCCCTCCATGGCCCCCCATCTTGCTGCCATCTGAGATGTGGGCATGTGAGGAATCGCTTCCAAAGACTTTCCATTTTTGTGAAGCACGCCGTCAATGAGATAGAGAGACCATAGTCATGGACCTCTTCCTCTGTAGGGTCGGGCATGTTGAATGGAACTCGAGCAAGGCAGTGGCGGAGATCATCGCATAGATTCTCCTTGAAGCGATTCCAAAGGTCTTCAGGGCTCGTAGGGTTGCAGTGAAGGAGGATGATGCCAAAGAGGTTGCGCATGCGATATCCAGTGCACATGTGAGAGGCGTCCTCCAAGCACTGGATCCATTCATTATCGTCGTCAAGCAGACCCCTGCGCTGACAGGCATCTTTGAAAGTCTCGCAGACAAAATCATCGACAGTACGAAGATGTTCGTAGGAGGTAGCTCCTTTAAAAAAAACACAGTGAGTTTGATTGATACCAATTGTCGTGGATGTCATACCTTTCACTACGGTCAAAAGCAATCTCAGGTAGAAGCGCTCTCCAGAGCTGGGCGCAGCAGAATACATCCTTCCGATGGCCACTCCACGCTCGCGTATCTTCCATGCAATTTTGGTCCAGACGAATTTTGAGGGGAAGTCCTGGTAGAGGAGGTCATGGGCTCCAGCTGCCACAAAGTTCTGATTGGCATTGGCTTTGAACCATCCAGTGAGGCAAGTCTCTTTGGTTGCTGCATGCTCAAGAACATCCTGGGCATCATCATCAGGGTCATAGAACACCATCTGTTCATCTGGGAGGTGGACCGGCAAGCGGTAGACGGAGGGCCATTCGAGGTGCATTGAAAATTCAAAGATGCGCCATGCAGCCTCGGTCGAGCTGATATATCTTGAGTCGAGATAGGATTTTACCTCATCCACTGGTCCTCTCATCTCCAAAGTAGCACGGTCGTTTCCTTTGTAGATGTATTTATGGATGTACTTGACTGATTTGATAGAAGCGCAGACTTCCAGATTGATGTGGCAGTTGAACACCACCAGCAGTTCTGGGGGATGAGGAACAACATCTTTGTTGGTGAAGACAGTGTCATTCTTCTGGATGGTGCGACCATTATCAGGTCTTGCATACTCAGGATAGCCATCGTCCTTCATCAAGGTCTGGGGACTGAATGACTTTGGGAAGTGTTTTTTGCACTGTCCACTTTCAAAGCAATGCTGCGGACTGCAAGGGCCATGCAGCATGTATTTTTCCACGGCTTGATAGAGTTGGGGATGGAGATTTCTATCAGGAATCTGGGCTGAGATGAAGGAGTCGATCTGCTCTGCAGTGCGGATCTTATGTTCTGGCTCCAGGAAGATGAGGAGGTGCATGTGAGGCAGACCGCGTTTCTGGTATTCGATGGTGTACACCAATCCCACGACCTTTCCATAGTAGCCTCCCCGAACCTTCTTCAAGAGGGCCTGCTGCTTCTGATAGAATACTCGAGCCACCAAGTCTGGACGGTCCACGGCGCTCTGACCTATATAAGTTATTGTCAATGATGAAGTCATAAATAATATATGAATTATTACCTGGCAAGAGATTCTTGGTGATCTCAGGCCAACTGCCATTTGCAGTCATGGTCAGGAAGAGATCGGGCTTTTTGCAGGCACGGCAAATGGCCAATGAATCCTGAAGCAGCTGATGCATGTACTGAGGGCTTCCGGTATGAGAGGAGGGGAGAATAATGGAGCGACCTGTCTGAGCCAAGTCATCCACACCATCGTTGAGAACGTTGTCTGTAAGGCCTTAGTCCGCCCTGAGTTTCTTTTGGTTGTTCCTAATCCAATTCAAGTTGGACTGTTCGATGGAGGCCCAGGCATCGACCACATACTGTTGGAAGAGTCTTCCTCCACGAAAGATGTTGTTGTGGTCGATTTGAATGGGGCGAGGATGAAGGTGATAGGCATAATACAGCAGCTGGGTCACTTTTTTTGCTCGTTGATGTCCGCCCTCATTGGCATTGAGAGGGATGTCAAGATGCCAGCCCTCCTCGCCAGAAGGAAAGAGGAGAACATAGTGAAGAGTGGAGTATGTGTGGCTCAGCTGGCTGATGCGCTGGAGTTGACCACCTTGAAGTCTCAAGACAATATCACGTTTGTCGGACACCTCCTCAGATCCATCTCCAGGAATGATCACAGCAATTTCATCGGCAGTGGGGAGATTATATCTTCAACCGTCTGTGCCCTGCTGGAAGTGAATGCGTGCACGAACATCCGTGTGCTGCTCTGGACGCTTCTCTCGCATGACTTCATAGGCCTGCTTATAAAGAGGAGCGTAGGGATGGCTTCGATACAGCATGTCATGGAGCTCTCTGAGGATGCGACGATCAAGACCTTCATTTCCAGGACGGGTGGCATGAATGTTGGTGGCTTCCTCAGGATCATAGATGTAGAGTTGTGCATATGAAGGCTGAAGGCCTTCTGGAGGTATAAGACTACCCATGAGATGGTGAAGAGATCCATGGATACGAAAAGCATTTGGTCCAGAGCCTTGCAGAGTGCGATCCTCAATATTGATGCCCACAGAAGTCAATGCAAGAGCGCTGTTGTACTGACAAATCTTGGAGATGAAAGTTCGGTTTGTATATGCCTGCTGCAGCTCGTGCGGCCAAGGTGGAAAGGGCGGAAGGTTGACTTGGCCCTGCAAGCAGCACACACCAAACCGGGGATTCCGTAAAGAAGAGCTGGTGAGTTTTTCGCACACAAAGTGTCTTGCATGGCAGTTGGGACACTCCACATCAAGAGGACCAAGAGTGTGAAGGGTAATAGGCTCTCTATAGGGACGACCTCCTTCAGGGATAGGAACCACCTGATTGATGTGTTGTTGATCCTCTGCCTCACGCTGCATGCGAAGTTCCTGCTCCTGGGTTCTTCTTCTTTCCTGGTCTTGACGGCGGAGTTCCTGAGATGCTGGATCATTGTATTCACGTAGTGCCTCTTCAAGATGCTCCTCCTGCTCACGAACTCTCTGCTGCTGGCGACAGTGGAGTTCATCTGCTTGTTGACCTGCTCGTTGAACATCCTCATTGTGTCTATTCATCCGCTCAGCTTGATGCTGCTGCAAGGGAAGAACCTCTTGAGCTCATCTATCACCCTGCTCATTTTCCTGCTGCTGCATTTCAAAAGCATACTGAGCCTCTCTACAGAGCTGCTCAGCATGTTGCTCATTTTCCTGCTGCTGCATTTCAAGAGCATACTGAGCCTCTCTATGGAGCTGCTCATCTTCCTGCTGCTGCTGTTGAAGAGCATGCTGAGCCTCTCTATTGATCCGCTCATCTTCCTCCCGCTGCAGTTGAAGAGCATACTGAGCCTGTCTGTTGATACGATCATCTTCCTGCTGCTGCTGCTCAAGAGCATACTGGGCCTCTCAATTGATATGCTCATCTTCCTGCCGCTGGAATCGCTGCTGCAATTCCAGCTGGATCTGCTGGCGATGAAATTCCTCCTGTGCTTGTCTTTGACGCAAGTCATTTCTAATGCGCTCATGCTCCATTTGCTCTGCCTGAAGATGATGCTGAAACTGAACATTGAATTGATGATAATCAGGTTGAGGCGGGGCATGTAAAGGTGGTGCAGGATTAGGTGCAAAATAGTGGAGGGGATTGTCAAAGTTGTGAGGACCAACTGCGCCCTCATAATGAATAGCACCATATATGGGAGGTGCAGGAGGAGCAGGTTGAACAGGTTCGTTAGGAATGTGAGGTTGCTGCGGGGGCTGCATCCCAGCTGCCCTAAGCTCTGCTTGTGCCTGCTGTCTTATCTCATCTCTGTCCTGTCACCGACGAAGATCACGCTGACGACGCCTATTGTTGTGAGCTGCATTCATTTGGTCATTCAAGCGTGCATTGTAATCGACTGGAGGAAGAGCATGAGCACGCTGCACATGCGCAATTGCATTATGTAGCAAGCCAGGATACTGCCCCACCGGTAGAGGTTGATGTGGGAAATTAGGGGGAGGTTGCCATGCAAAAGGTCGTGGAACAGGCCCCGCTTGTGGTAAATCAGCTGGCACAAAATTTGGCTGAGGTACGGGGGGTGGGGGCATCTCCTGGTTATTGTGTGCAGCATGGCGACGATTATGCCTGGCAGGAGAAGTCATCTGGAGTCGATCGAGTCTATCGCGTTCTCGTTGTGAGTGACGATCACGTTCGGGGGTGATTTGTTGTTCATTCCTAAATGGCACATGCAGACATTAGCATTGTGCACCTTGCGTATAGCAATAGCAATATATAGTTGGCAACTCACGGAATAAGTGCGTTTCCGTCCATCTTTGTTATTTAAACGGTTGTTTAGCAAGGTCAAAATTTGAGTTGCCTGAACTCATCAATAAGTCATTTACATCCATCATTGTTTATAAGAATTGAAACCCACAAAAAGTGTATGACACTTTGTTACACTTGGCTGCAGGGGAAGGCAATTTTAACTCGAGAAAACTATACGAAAGGAGCAGCCAAATGTGTAATGATTTGTGTAACCAAGTTGTGTAACAAATTGTGTAACCCAAATCTATTAATGCTTTGTTATTCTCGATGCTCACTCCCCTATAGGAGGAAAGCTGTGTTGTTTGGCCGAATTATTCCCGGGGCGCAGTAGGCGTGACAAACACTGTCCACTATATCGCATTTGGCAGCATTTTCGGACTTCGTCAAATTTAGCCTCTCCAATTTTTCTCAAAATTCTTAATTTGCAAGTTTTTTTCACACTGTTAGCAAGCTCACGCAAGAAAACCACGCAATATTTTCCAAAGTAAGGATTAAGCGAAATACGCGAAATACGTGCAAACCACGCGAGCTCTTTCCCACTCATCGCATCTTACTTTTTAGACGAGTCCACACCCGTTGTGCCTTCGGCACAGGAAGCAAAAGGAGCGCTAACGCGCTCCTTTTTAGCTTCCTGCACCAAGGCTTCATCCTAATAATCACTGTGCCTTCGGCACAGGAGGCCAAAGGAGTGCTGCGGCACCTTGGTATTTTTTTTCATACTTGTACATACAATACTTAATATGCTATCCCATAAGTGAATCTATTTATTTCACCATTTTCCCTGACCCCCCTGTCCTCCTGTCTCCTGTTTTCCCATTTTCCTGCTTCCCATTCTCCCCATTCTCCCAATTTTCTATTTTCCTGTTCCCCAGCTTTTCAGTCTCCCAAATTTTCCCATCATCTTCCCTCCTTTTGCAATTTTTTTAGTTCACATCCTTCTGTCTTTCTATATCTGTTGTCACCCTGTTCAAACACGCAAAAGTGTTCTTTTGTCGTTCTCCTGTTCTCCCATTGTTCTCCTGTTCCCCTGTCATTCCCCTGTCATTCCCCTGTTCTCCTGTTGTGTTCTCCCATTCTCTGTGTTGTGTCATTTTTTTATTTTTTTGTCATTACAATGTTGTTACCATGTTCTCACATTCCCCTGTTTTTGAGTCTCCCAAATTTTCCCAGTCTTTTCTCCTTTTGCAATGTTTATTTATTTCACAATTGCCTCCTGTCTTTCCATATCTGTTGTCCCCCTGTGCAAACACAAAAGCAAAAATACTGTGTTTGATATGAATTATTTACTGCGCATACAGTTACAATAAATACTCGCTGCAAAAGACAGTAGACTAATGGGCAAGGGTTTGGGCGATTTAGTCGGCGCTCGAAAACACGTGACAAAACCACACGATATTTCCAAAGTAAGGATTAAGCGAGCTAAGTGTTCGCAAGCGAAAACCATGTGCTTTCCACATGAGCATTGGCGAAATACGTGAAATACGCGAAATACGCGCAAACCACGCGAGCTGGCGAGCTGGCGAGCCTTCCCACACCCTCGCAACTTACTTTTTAGATGAGTCCACACCCATTGTGCCTTCGGCACAGGAAGCAAAAGGAGCGCTAACGCGCTCCTTTTTAGCTTCCTGCGCCAAGGCTTCATCCTAATAATCACTGTGCCTTTGGCACAGGAGGCCAAAGGAGTGCTTCGCACTCCTTTGGGGTGCCTGCAGCACCTTGGTATTTTTTCTCATACTTGTACATACAATACTTAATCTGCTATCCCATAAGTGACTCTATTTATTTCACCATTTTCCCTGACCCCCCTGTCCTCCTATCTCCTGCTTCCCATTCTCCCAATTTTCTATTTTCCCGTTCCCCAGTTTTTCAGTCTCCCAAATTTTCCCATTGTCTTTTCTCCTTTTGCAATTTTTTTAGTTCACATCCTTCTGTCTTTCTATATCTGTTGTCACCCTGTTCAAACACGTAAAAGTGTTCTTTTGTCATTCTCACATTCTCTGTGTTGTGTCATTTTTCTTATTTTTTGTCATTACAATGTTGTTACCATGTTCTCCCCAGGTTTTGAGTCTCCCAAATTATCCCATTGTCTTTTCTCCTTTTGCAATTTTATTTATTTCACAATTGCCTCCTGTCTTTCCATATCTGTTGTCCCTGTGTTCAAACACACAAAAGCAAAAATACTGTGTTTGATTTGAATTTTCTTTCTATTATTTACTGTGCATAAATAATACTCGCTGCAAAAAGACAGTAAGTAATGGGCAAGGGTTGTGGCGATTTAGTCGGTGCTCGAAAACACGTGACAAAACCACGCGAGATTTCCAAAAAGAGGTTTAAGCGAGCTAAGCGTTCACAAGCGAAAACCATGTGCTTTCCACATGAGCATTGGCGAAATACCCGAAATACTCGAAATACCCGAAATACTCGAAATACGCGCAAACCACGCGAGCTCTTTCCCACTCATCGCAACTTACTTTTTAGATTACTTTTTAGATGATACAAATAAGCTGGTATGTGCTTGTACGTGACTCTTCTTTGATGCGTCTCTGCGAGTGCTAGTCTGAGTTTCAAGTTGCGTCATACACGATGAAGAGATCACTACATATCCTTTCTACATGAGAAGAAAGGGACGAACCACAACCTCGCAGCCCATTAATAAGAGCAAGAGCGTCACATGAAGATAGAGAACAAATACGTAGAAACTATTTTATTACGATAGAATAATCTTGCAAGGATTCGATCCACCCCCAGCTATCGTCGCCCGGCGCACAGCGTCAAGGTACTCCCCAAGGCTTCGGCCATCAAGATGCAAGAAATCATCATACAGCTTGTACCTCGAATCCGCAACAATGCTGGCAAGCTCCAATGCATGTTTCAGATCCCTGTCCAAGATGCATTAGAACTGCGGCATACGAAGACATGCCTACTCTGGGACATGCTCTCGAGGATATAGAGCATGACGTGTAGCCGCAGTATAAGCTCGGGGACGTACGTCTGCCGAACGCGAGTGAGCTCGTGGGAACAGCGATCTCCTGTCTGGTCCGGCATCATCCAATCCGAAGTGAGCAGTTTCACTACGGTATCGTAAGCCTGGTCGATAAATCCCTCGTAGTTGCTTAACCAAGCGGCCCTGGTGTCCCGGTTCATTATCGACACCTCTGGACTCTGGCACTCAACAACGCAGTCAAGACTGTCCCAGATCATGAAGAACTGTCTGTAGTGATGGTATTCCGTGGCTCGTTCCTCAGGTTAGTCGATGAGAGCGAGTTCGCGCGGAAGCATCTCCACGTGGTTCTTGGCAAGTGAAACCCTCCCAGAATCTGAAGCCATGGATTTAGCCATCATAGTAGAACCTCGGCAAAAAGCTTACTTAGGAAGTACTGCAAAATGACAGTGGCTTGTTCCAGCGCAGTATCATATGTTCCATCCTCGAACGTCGTCCACTCTATGGAACGAAGCGGCAGGAGCTGAATATCGAAGGAGTGGCCTGCAACGCAATGACAGAAGGGAGAGGTCCCTTCATTCGGGGGGGAAGGCATATTTTCTAATACTGCTAAGCCTCCATCCCAGAAGCCACCACCTAGTTTAACCATGTCTGCGGTCTGTTTCTCCTCGCAAAGGACGCTGATCTGCGGCAATAGATGGCCTTTCCATATTCGACATGTAAACTTGAGGACACTAAATGTTTACGGGCAGGGCACAAGAGCTGCATAGAGAATGCGCTCTAGATCGGGGAGGCTTGGGCTTGAATGACATGTTAACAAGATGGTGCACAGATGGTTGAATAGCGCACATCTAGAGCTGCTCTCGCGCATGCTGATTTTCATAATTTTCGACGTGGATTTCCCTTGCATCCTTCGGCATCTTCGGCGTCGTCGATGCCATCGTCATCCCATTGCTCGTTGGCTGCCAGCAGATCAGAGATGCGCAGATGATACCTAGAGCTCAACTGACTTCTCCACTGAAATAACAGCGGACCGCAGATGTTTGCAGCCCTCCATGACTGATGTGCTTTTCTGCGTAATTCAACTGCTTCATCCAATCTGCCAGCACGAACAAATGAGTAGAGCGCTTGCGCTAGGCTTTTCTCAGATCCCTGCAAATGATGATTGCGTGTGAGTCAAGTGTTCGACAAGTCATTGTTTGGCTCACGGCGTCATCAGCTGCTGACGATCAACCATCAACTTTGTTCATAGCATCTGGCAGGATCTAGCTCTGTCACCAAACCCTCTCTGATTCATGCTGCGGTGGTGGGGCGGTTTCATGAAGCCATTCTCGTACTACGACGAGTTCTGTGAGGATCACTAAAGAATGCATGATGCATGATTGCTTGTGCTAGTATTGATGTGGATGTGCACGAACTTTTGGCAAGTAATGTACGGGGATGGATGGATAAATGGTTCTGGCTCGGTTTTGCGGGCACTGCGGTCGCCTTGGGTAAAGAACCAGCAGCAAGACGCGTTTTACTCGCAGCATTATAGCCTGGAGAATGCGTGCAAAATCTTATGAGATGAACCCCTTGCCCAAAGATGCCAGATGTCATGGTCAAGCTCCACGCAGCTATAGTCAAATTTGCATCTGCTGGCAGTTGGGTATTTATCTGGCGGCAGGATGATTCGGAAATGAACGTACACCCAACTTGAAATCATGGCGGCCACAGCGAGGATGTGACATGCAGTAGCTGTACATTAGTCCACTGCATCAGATTAGTAAATCATGCAATGGATTCACGAGCTCCACCAGTCATTTAAGTCATGCAATGCTCCCACCGGTCATTTACATATGAGACTTTGCTAAGTCATCCTGAGGCCGAACGCCCGACCGGCATACTATTACTAGGCCGATACTATCTCACGGTCCTCTTTAGTTATCTGATAAACTTACGCTCAACATTCACGTACTTACTGCAGGCCTGTCAATACGTACTGACCCGGAGCTGCTTCTCTTCGGAGTCCTGCATCATGTCCGTTGCCACAAAGGCGTCCCATATGTCTTCGACGTCAACGCCCACGACATTTCCTACAAGGACGGTCGCCATCCTGGGTGGTTCCTACGGAGGTGTGTTTAACACCAGCACCGTGGAAATTCATTTTCACTGACCCTCCTCCAAATTTACCCACCAGGCTCAAGAGCTGCTCAAGTTCTTGCAGAGGGTATGCCGCAGGGTTGGAGAGTAGTGTTGGTGGATAGGAATTCGTGCGTTGCCCCGGTTTCCGATTCAGTGGATATATTCCGTTAACCTCCGTTGTCCCTTAGACACCTGAATCGTGAGCTTTGCTGCTTTCGAGCTTAGAGGAGTATTCATCTTTCGTTTCAGATGTTTACAACTTTTCTCGATACGCTGTTCTCGCCGGTCACGAACATAAAGCATGTACGTGCACTCAACCCGCATGCTCCGCTCTGGACGGATACTAACTTTTCCGCTATTAGTTATTCCGTACATTAACATCCCTTCTAGTTCTCTTTCAGACATTCCTTCGTGTTCATCTCATGTTCGCGTGCAAGCAACTATCACCTCCATAGACAACCATCGCATCATCCTCACTCAGAATCTACCAGAATTACAGCAATCATCCTTAGACTTTGACTATGCTATTTATGCTCTCGGCTCCCACTTGCCCTCGCCAATAGACCTCTGGAATCACCAAAATGAAGGTGGAGTGAAGCCGAATTTCGAACCACCGGAAATACCAACATACGGAGGAACGAAGTCGGAGGGTATCTCATCCCTCCGAGAACGCCAGAAACGCGTCGAGGCTGCCACGTCCGTGTTGGTGGTAGGCGGCGGCGCGCTTGGTATCCGTAAGTCGCCTCATTGTACCATAGACTCAGACGCGTTTAATAGTTATATATAGAGTTTGCTTCCGACATCGCTGCCGTATACCCGCAAAAGCGCGTCACGCTTCTGCATTCCCGTCGTCGTTTATTGCCAAAGTTTGACGATGCAATGCATGAAGAGGGTGAGTCTTGCGTGTCGTTCATTAAGTGATTTCAACTAAGCGATGATACAGCCCTTCAGGGTTTACAGGAGTTGAACGTTCGGGTTATTCTTGGAGAGCGACTCGATTTCGAGTCTCTCCAACACACATCCGCTATGAAAGGGTCTTCAGAACCACGCGTAGTACGGACTCTATCAGGGCGGGAAATATCTGCCGACCTACTGGTAGGTTTTTCCAAATTAACGAGTGACAGCCTGTGACAGCAAGCTAAATGAGTACGTCATCAGCTCCTGTGCACTGGTCAAATTCCGAATACAGGGCTCCTTCGCGATATGGACCCTCGTACCGTAGCCCCAGACACTGGACTGGCATGTGTTCTGCGGACTATGCAACTTTACGTCCCACCACCTTTTGAGCCTCACAAGTTTCAGGGAGACGACGACGATGACGACGTACTGCGTTGTTTGAAGAATTTATCTCTTGATACAGAAGAAGCGACAGGACAGTCAGAATCATCGCCGTCGTCGCTATCTATCGCATGTGCCGACTTACCTTCGACGTCGTCTTCTCCACGTACCCTCTATTCCCTGTCAGCCATCTCATCCACGGATACCCTACTCGACCCATGCCAAGAGACTTTATACCCAAATATCTTCGTCGTGGGTGATGCAGCTGATGCGTTCGACGCGATCAAAGCTGGACATACAGCGTATTATCAAGCAGAGGTTGCCTCCCGGAATATCCTACGCCTCATCCGTCGAGATGAGAAAGTTGGGATTCTGGCTAAAGACCTAGATTCGGAGCTCGAGGAGTATGCGCCTGGGCCTCCGGCGATTAAAGTGTCCCTTGGTATGACGAAGTCGGTATATGAGGTGAACGGGGTTGTGGGCACGAAGAATGATGGTGTGGAAGATTTGAATGCTGCTGTAATGTGGGCGGCGTGTGGGATGTCGGATGTGAGCGAGGAGGATATGTTTGCGTAGTTTGGCGTTTTGGTTTGTGAGCAGGATCCAAAGGGCTCGTCCTAAGGCTATTCCGTATAGTATTCGTATCGACCGTAGTGTCACCTCCGAAATAATACGTTTGCTATTTTCGATGAGTGGTTGAAATAAGGCAGCTGGGTAATAGACTAGTCAGCTTTCCGAGTGCCTGGCGCCTAGATCGTCTCCCTACCATGACCGGCCTCAACCTTAAACCACACGAGCAGCAGTGTATGACGCAGCACTACATCAAGTCATGCCAGGCTGGATTGCCATGTTATCAGCCGTGAGTCTTGTTCCTGTTGATACGAGGCCAATATTCTAACAAATCAAACCAGATTAACATTCAAAGCGTCCACGTACTTTCTCCCCATGGCTATCTTATTCATCCTAAGGACATCCTCATATAACTACACCATCAGCCAAAGATTACTTCGTTGTCCTCTCTCAACTCTCTGCAAAGCACGGCAACGAAGGAGCCGCAAATT
This sequence comes from Suillus placidus, assembly GCA_016628565.1. Classification (NCBI taxonomy): domain Eukaryota; kingdom Fungi; phylum Basidiomycota; class Agaricomycetes; order Boletales; family Suillaceae; genus Suillus; species Suillus placidus. Next base: position 5,178 of record JABBWD010000252.1, on the reverse strand, counting down.
CGACGTGGTATCAGAATCATCACTGAACAAGGGGCCACATGAGTCCGTCTCGAAACCAAGCAACAAATTCTCATCGGCCTCTTTCTGGTCGATAATCAGCTGGGCTTGACGCGGGAGGTTTAATGTGGCCCTGACGTGGTCATGACACGGCACTGACGAAGCACTGACGCGGCGCAATGAGCTTGACAAGGTCACCTGGGGACAACGGTTATCTGAAAACCAACATTAATACGGGAGCTACACTGCTAATTCATTCATACCCGAGCTGTTCGAGCGCGGAGGACAAGCATTGTAACTGCAAGGCCTGTACATTCAAATATTCGTCAACTATGAGTATTCAAGGTATTTATGTTTCGCTTGGAGCAACATATGTAACATGGCATTCGAACATGACCCACACCCTAGGATGCGCGACCGCGCTGCGTCACGTCCACCGCGTCATTTTAAATACAACCTGGCCCAAACGAGCCACTCCACACAGCTGTCGCGTTGCGTCAGTGATGGAGGATCCGATGGATTCTAATTCGCTTGCCAGCACTTCCTTTACAATGTAAGCAATGGCATGGCATCGAGTATATAGGTATTTCAGGAAGTCTTACCAGTAGAGAAAGCTTACAATGGCACCTGTCGCAGTCTTCCCCACTACCGACTTCGTTACCGCACCCAACACTCTCCACGATGTCATCGCTCAGGCTGCCCACCGGTATCCGTTACATGAACTTGGATTCATAACCTCCTCGGCACATGACTCTTCCATTAAGACAAAGACCTTCAGCGCGTTCAACCAAGATGTTCGTAACCTTGCACGGGCCATACTCGAGTGGGGCAAACCCAGAGGCTCAATTGTCATTGTGTACCTGACGGAGCACGAAGATAATATGGCTGCTGTTTGGGCGTGTCTGCTAGCTGGCTATCTGCCCTGTTTGCAGCCCATGCTTAGCGCCCAACAGGCGCACAAGGAGGGTCATGTCGCCCACATCAATAACTTGTTTAGTTCTGCAACTTGGCTGACCAATGAGCTTGGGGTTGCGCAAATCAGTTCCATTCCTGGTCTGGAAGTTCACCTGCTCTCTGTCGTAAAATCTTTAGGGGAGAAATTTACCGTCGCAGCCGACTGGGTTGCATATGAGCCTAAGCCGGACGACGATGCCATCCTGTTCCTGACCTCAGGGTCGACAGGGTTCTCGAAGGCGGTCGTCCACACGCACCGCACCATCCTTGCTGCATGCCGTGCCCAGGGGCAAAACTACGGCCTAACGTCCGAATCTAAGATCTTGAACTGTAAGGCGCACATCATTTAAACTTTCTTCTGAAATCGATAATGACATCCCAGGGGTCGGATTTGATCACGTCGCAGGATCGTTGGAGTTCCACATCACACCTCTGCTATATGGTGCTTCTCAACTTCACGTGTATGCATCTGCCATCCTTGCCGATCCTCTCCGGCTTCTCCGTCTTATCGACGAAAAGGTATGTCAACACTCAACCAAAGCTCAATGTTTCTCTCATCATTCTATCTTTAGTCAATTGAACTGTTTTTCGCCCCGAACTTCCTACTCTCCAAACTCACCCATGACCTAGAGCAACGCACCGACCTCTTTGGGTGCTTGGACCTGTCCTCCATCAAGCGGATCAACAGCGGAGGTGAAGCAATTGTTTCAAAGACCGCTCAAGCCTTTGTTGCTACGATGAGAAAGTTTAGCAAGAACCCCTCCGCCGTGTCCTTTGTGATCGCCGCTGGGTTTGGAATGACAGAAACTTGGTAAGGATGATTTTAAGCATATCGCTATCTCAGCTGATGAGCCTTTGCAGTGCCGGATGCATTTACAATTACCCTGTAGATATCCTCGCAACCAAGCCTCCTCGCGAGTTCCTTGATCTCGGACGCCCCATTAGTGGTTGCGAGATGCGCATTGTAGACCCCGCAGATGGCGCCACCCTGCGCCCCGACGGGGAGAGCGGCGAACTTCATATTCGTGGACCGATGGTGTTCGTACGCTACTACAACAACACCGAGGCTACGTCCTCTAGCTTTGTTGAGGGCGGTTGGTACCGCACCGGCGATGTTGGCATCATCGAGAATGGTGCTATGCGCCTTAGCGGTCGTATCAAGGACACCATCATCATTCACGGCGTCTCATATGGCATTCCTGAGCTCGAAACCAACCTCCAGACGGTTGAAGGGGTAACGCACTCGTTCCTCGCTGCTGCTCCCTATCGCGCTCCTGGTCAGGAGACCGAAGGGTTCATCATTTTCTACTCGCCAACTTTCGACCTCAACGGAGCAGATGCCTCCACGAAGCTCTTCGCCACGCACCGGGCCCTGCGGGATATCTGTGTAAAGATGATCGCTTTGCCACCTCAGTTCGTGATTCCCATCCCTGTGAACCAGATGGAGAGGACCACTCTCGGAAAACTGTCTCGTGCGCGTCTCATCAGTCTCTTCAAAAAATGCGAGTTTGCGAAGCACATCGCCCGCGCTGAGGAGCTTTTCAGCGAGGTCCGAGGTGCTACCTTCATTGCACCGTCTACCAACACGGAAAAGGCGCTTGCGAAGATATATGCTGGCATCTTCAACGTCGCGGAAAGCAAGGTGTCGGCGAGCGACAACTTCTTCGAACTCGGCGGTACTTCCATTGATGTCATCAGGTAATTAAATCTGTCCCCGCTGTAAACCGACCTTTGCTAACACATAATCTCCAGGCTCAAGCGCCAGAGTGAGAAACACTTCGACCTACCTGATATACCCACCATGCAAATCATCAAGCACCCCTTTGTCTCCAGCCTGGCCAACTATGTCAACGCCTTGCTCTCAAAGGACAGCCAGATTGAGGAGTATGACCCCATTGTTCCCCTCCAGCTAACCGGAAACAAGACACCCATCTTCTTCGTTCACCCTGGTGTTGGAGAGGTTCTCATTTTCGTCAATCTTGCCAAATATTTCCAGAATGAGCGTCCCTTCTATGCGCTCCGTGCTCGTGGCTTTGAGCCCGGCCACCCCCTCTTTGCTTCCATGGACGAGATGGTTTCCTGTTATGCCGCAGCAGTCAAGAGGACCCAGGCGAGGGGACCATACGCCATCGCGGGCTACAGTTACGGTGGTGTTATCGCGTTTGAAGTCGCTAAGCGGCTCGAGGCCATGGGCGAAGAGGTGAAGTTCGTCGCTACCATCAACATTCCTCCTCACATCGCCGGCCGCATGCATGAGATCGGCTGGACTGAAGGCATGCTCAACTTATCGTATTTCCTCGGTCTCGTGCCAAAGCATGATGCTAAGGATCTTGTCCCTGTTCTGAGACCGCTGACGAAGAAGGAGCAGCTCGAGGTAGTATGGAAGTTGTCGCCCCCCGAACGTCTCGTCGAGTTCCAGCTGACGGCTGAGAAGCTCGGCCGCTGGGTGGACATCGCTGAATCCCTGATTGGGTGTGGAAAAGACTACAGTCCATCAGGCTCAGTTTGTAAGTCAATATTTTTGACTTTAGCACCTTTTGCTGACCTGTCACACCTTTCTTCAGCTGCAATCGATGTTTTCTGTGCTATTCCCCTTTACGGCACCAAGGTTGACTGGATCAACAACCAACTCAAGCCCTGGTCTAACTTCAGCCGCGGCGAGCCATCATTTATTGACGTGCCTGGGGAACACTACACGCTCATGAACTTTGACAACGTCCCGCAGTTCCAGAAGATATTCCGCGGTCGCCTCGAGGCTCGTGGTCTGTAGAGCGTTGGAGTGGTATATTCCCATCATATCTCGTCTTCCGAAGTCAATGATTTATTCAACTAAGTATACTTGAAATTCCCGACTCCCATACCCCTTTCTAAATACACTATGCGATCGTGCTGCTCCTCTCGTAACATGTATTGCACTAGGAGGTATGTAATCCGTTGGTCTTATCTAGGCTCCGGAACAACTCCAGGACTGTGTGCAACAGCCTGTTGCGCGCGCGTACTTTGATCCTTATTACGAACTTCTCAGCCTTTCATTAGTGTTTTAGTTGAAATATTCATAGACTCTATGAATTTCAAATCTTTCAGCACCGATTCTATCAGTAGCGATGTTGGGTGTGTTTCCATCCGGTCCAGCTTCATCTGGCGCTGTAGAGTCGGTGACACGATCTGATGTGTTGGGCTGGTCCGAGCGTTAGCTCGGGGTGGGACGCAAGCAGGTGGAGCCGCTGGGAGGGCGGGAAAACCTGCTTACGATTTCTTTTGATCGTGCGTCGACTCATGAGCGTCAGGTCGTGGTAATCGATAAATTGATATTTGCGATCATATCGTGTCGACAATAATATTAAGAATGAAGCGGGAGCTTACGATATGTAAAATAAAATAAATAAAAAAAGGGAGTGGTGGGTGGGGGCAAAGAACGACGGTAAGTACGAGTGAGGATGCGAGAGCTATGCCGAACTCGACAATGTTGGATGGTCGAAATGAAACAGAAGAAAAATTACGCTATCGCTCAGTGGACGTTTGGTGCCGGGTACTCCGGCAAGCTATGTAACCCGGCACCTGTACATATCACACTCGGATATCACTGGACGACCCTTGATCATGACGTACTAGCTACCGTATTTCGGCTTTCAGGAGATTCAGTAGCTAGGGTGCTATCATGGATAAGCTAAGAACATTGGGCAGTCCTCTTGTACAGTCTTTTTCATGGTGCATGAGCGTAGATGGATGAGGTCGTGCAAGCTGTAAAGGTGGATTATTCGACATTACATAGTAATACGCAAGTTCGGAAACGTAATTGGCATATCATATGATGACGATCAATTGGCCTCAGAACTTCAATGCATGTCATATTCAAATTGACACTACATCACAGCTCTCCTTCACGCCTTCTTGCGCACAACACGCTAAGCAAACACATTAACACTCAGACTCGAAATGCAGCAGGGAAAGACAAGCTCACTCGGGTTCAACAGATGAAGTCAGTCCCAGCAGCATTCACGACACAGCAATTTTTACAGGGACATGCTTCGTATGATATGATCTTTCCTTTAGGTCCGCAGAAAAATCCAAAATCGTCGTCGTTGTTCCAACCTTTGAGGCCCGTTGAGCACTGTACGGTATCTGTGGATATCCGTAAGTACGCGGTCTAAGGTCTGCACTCAGGCTGCAAGAGTACTCACTAATGGAGCCGCAGGGTAGGTTCATAGGTGTTAGCACCAGGTCTTC
>JABBWD010000251.1:0-25947 GCA_016628565.1 Suillus placidus | reverse complement strand
CTTGATCACAGCTCGGCAATGGCCCGACCAATTATGTGGACATCTGCATGGGCACAATTGGGAGAACATTGAACTAAAACAAATCGCTCGATGTGCGACAGTAGCGAACTTTTTTGGTCCAATGTGTGTATGAGATGCTGGGTCGGTCATGCATGAGATATGTGGACTTGAATGCAGTAAATGGTGGATGAGATGTGATGAAGGACTGGAGCGCTTCAGAAGGAACACCATTTCTTGCCTCCGAAAGGCACCATGTCCCTGTGGTCCCTGTCGGATTCAATTTCATCATTCTGATCACTTCTTCGCAGGTCATTTTTGACTATCAGCGACGCACAGCGCATATCTTGGGTCGCCATATTTCCGACTCGGTGATGGACGTCGATGGAGTGGATTCACAAGACTGGAACGATTGGGATGGGCCCCAATACTGGAGGAGAATTGCATCACTTCATGGTTGGAGTACAGGGGACATTACCGATGTGTCCATGATAACCAAGGATTGGACGCAAAATGGAGTGGACCATGGTCCTATCGCTTGCTCCGTGCTCGAGCAATGCCTCACCTCAGGATTAGATGAGCATGGCAACTTACCAGTGGTTGAAGTTCAATGCAGCCACATACTGCGCATCATGATGTTGCGTATAATCGCTGGGCGCATCAAACTTAGCTGCAGCGACTACCTCATTCTCTTGGACAGTCCACAAGATTATTGGCAAGAGGATGATGTGCCAGATGAAGATGTTATCTCTGCAATTCAAAATGGGCGGCACCAGGCTGAATGCCTTGAGCTCATGCGGAAATTAACTATCGTGAGCACCACCTGCTCAACGTGTCGACGTCCTATTCCACACCAGGGTGAAGAACGCCCCTCCCACAATGATGATAATGGAGATGCAAACGCGGTCGATCAGGACGGCGTAGACGCTGAATGGAGTGAAGGCGAGGATACACTCGCCACTTCCCTGCCTGTAGCCAGAAAGGTGCATCTTGCAAAGTTGTTCAAAGCAAACAAACAACTTGCAGGATCCCGGAACCGCAATTCCATAGTCCCTCGCTCTGTTGGGACACACCTCGAACTGCAGCCGGAAATACTACCCGACGTACATCATACAGGTGACTTGCAACGCTCCACATCTGCCTCAGCATCTCGCAGGCGAGTGAAAAACTGGAATCTAGGAAGCGACAAACGATTTCCACGTCCAATTGCACCACTTCCCCTTGCTGCATATTCAGGTAGGAGGTGGCTCCAGGATGATAGGACATTTGACGAGTATGAGGGTGGACCTACGATCGAGATGTTGACAACTCCCAGGGACATTATTACAACCACGACTTTCCAGACTGGTGGAATCCAGCTCTCAACCGCTTGGATTGACTGGGTTGATCATGGATACCGCATTACCCCTAGCTCATTTCACATATTCTATCAATGCGACCCCATAGCCACCATGGACCACATCATGCCTATTGGTACGACTGACTCCTATGATCCTTCCAATCAGGTTCCAGATCGAGTCACAGGTGCATACAGCCTGGCACGCCTAGGACCAGCCCAGGAAGGACAGCATGCGCACATCACAGATGTAGAAATTCTCTCTGCTTCTGAACTCATCGACTCTGCCCAACATGATCCTCCACTACATGAGGAATGTAGGTTCGGACACAACGCCTTTGTGCGTGGCCACACCAGTCATCGCTATGGTGATGGTCCTGCATTGTATGTTGACCTCGAACAAGATGCAGTGAAATTTTCCGAAGATGAGATAAAGATATCAGTGGACATAGACAGTATCATTTGGGCGACAAGGGTGTTTCGATGCAAGGGGTCTGTGGGGATCTATATTACTCCGCCATTTCAAACAAAACCTGGGATATTCAAGCACAATCACACATATGTCGACATTGTCATTCCGCAGTCTGAAGAAGATGCCAGCACCCCAGGTGGGCGAACAGAGTGGCTGTCCAAAAGGTTTCCTATGTCTGCCATCCCTCATGCCTGCATTGGACGCATCTCATCTGCTTCCTCGACGCTCAATCTCTACATCGCATTTCCGAGGATGATCCATAAACACCCGTTGAATGGTCGGAGAATCACCCTTATTCCAAAGGAGGTCTTGGACATTTTCTGGGATAGGGTACTGCTTCCATCCATAGGATGTTCCACTGATGTCAGTTGGGCCCCTTACCTCAAGCACACATTGCATGAGGCACGATATAAGGCAAGAGGTGCAGATGGACGCAAAGGCGGATGGGGACCTCCAAAGACGATTCCCCTGTCGGATGATGACTTCAGGGACGTGCAGGAATACATGGAAGCCTACGTACATAATGGAGAGGGAGAGCTCAGCATGTATGGGTCGTTTTTCTTCATACTGGAGGGAAAGGGAATCAAGCTCCTCACAAAGGATGGACAGAGAGGACGTTTCTCAGGACCAGAAGAGGCCCTGCGTCGCAACCTGCCAGACCTCGACTGGCCATATATGATGAATCGGAGGCATGGTGAGCTTCTGGTGGATGTGGGTATCTCATTCACGCCCCATTCCCCAGAAGTTCCAGTTGTTGGTGTATGGAGATTGGATGCGTTGGAGGCATCATTTGGTGCAGGAGGCTACAAGCGAGGCGAGATGCATCACCACAACACGCTGTCCAGATATGGTGCGCTGCAGGCTGAGATGCAGCAGGAGAGATCCCAACAGACGCACATCGCATTCAGGAGCACCTATAACCTATACTACGAGTCCATCAGAACCAACAACAACCAAGTGAACTTTGCTTCCGACAGCGATGCCTACAAGCTCTCTCCATCCTACATGGCTGAATGCTTCGAAATCATGAAGGTGGTCGAAGGTTGTAAGGAGAAGACGTATGGAGTCAGAGATGAGTATAGGGTGAGCGGACATGCAGCCAGAATAATCCTGGATAACATAGAAGACAAGGTCGGTGATATACACACCATTTACCATTGGCATCTCAGCTAAATGGCTCTGTTACAATACAGGCTATAGAGTATCTGCGTTCAGATCCGATACTGTGGATACCATCCAATATCTGGTTTGAGCTGATCAGGCGACGCGTGCGGGAGATTCAGAGGACCCAAATAACCATCGTAAAAAAGAACCCTCCCAATCTTGGCATCCTAACTGGCTTGCTCAACCACATGCTTCGTTCAACTACAACTACCCCTATCATCTATGAATTTCATGTCCGTGAATCCCTCGCCCTCCTTGAATACAGAAATGTACTCGAGACAGCCGGGATGTTCTTCTTGCAGGACTTCGATCTAGCCAGCAACACCTGCCTGGAGGAGGTCCAGCAAATAGATGATGTGAACGTCCTGGCCCTCATGGGCGTCAATGCAAAGGCTCAAAGGGATAGAGCAGTGGGAAGGTCGGACGGTTGGAGAAGCACTGAGTCAGAAGTGGAAGACTATCCTCTTGGTCGGACACCAACATGGACTCGACTCAAGGCAGCCATTGCAAGCTCTCCTGCAATGATTATGAGACCATGGACATGGTCGACCAGGTTGTCGAACACCGAACTCTCTATTGGGCGATTGATAGTCATGTTCACAAGGCACATGTGGCTCATGCTCACAAACGATGTCTTTAAAGGCATAAGACCCTTCCCAAACTCGCTCCAGGAGGCCATGAAGTGCTGGACAATCACAAGCATCGATGATACCCTCGCTTCAGTTAGGTTTGAAGCATGCAATTTTGGGCTGCATGATCGTACAGGCGTAACTCCAGGTCGCATGGGTCCCAAGTCAAAAGCATTTGTGGACAGATGCTCCCTGTTCTTTCCCGACCCTGATACCCCCCATAGAGACAATGATCAGTGGTCCACGCTATGGGAGGAAGATGGATATATCGCAGAGTTTCACAGGATGATGAAGATGATGAATGAGGATCAGCAGGAATTGCTGAAGCAAGGTTTATGTCAGGTATTTTCTGACCTTCACTGTCTTCCTGTGAGCGGTGCAAGGGTGTGGGTGCAAAGGAATGATGCAATAGTGTTTGCGACGAATCCTGCATTTTACAGGATCGACTCTGTTGGAAAAGGCAGCGAGAGTCAGAAGAGAGCTCCAAGAGCACGTCGTACGGTGAAGGTGACCAAGGGAAAGCGCATATTCGCAGCTGATCTGATGGACTCGCAACCATTCGACACTGATGGGAATCTGAGAAGGAAGACAGAGAGGCAGAAACGTCGAGAGATTCATAAAAAAATGACCATGGCCAAGAGAAACAAGAGGGCCCCTCCTCCCCCACGTTCTCGTAAATCCAGGCCATTTCCCATCAACATAGGAGACACTGCTCAGAGAGATGAGGCGATGGATGTAGACTAGCTTATGTGATATGATATCAATAATATCAGTGAATAGTGCCGAGCAGGAGCCATATAATCCAGTGGTACCAGCCTGGCAATAATGAAAATAATGGATTTCTGTACCAATCTGGTGAAGATGTCAGGAAGGCATTACCCAGTGTTAATATGTCACAGCCACATGCTACCATGAACAGATCCCTGATATATGGGCGATCTACATGGACTAGGTATGGCGCTACCAACTACTCCATTTCTTCCATAAACAGATCCCAGACATCAAGGTTGTCTGCTTAGAGTTGGCATGGAATTTACAGATGCCTCATCTCTCTAAAAACAGATCCCATCTAGGCCATCTACTCAGAAGATCCACCTCCCACTCAGTAAGATTTGTTGTACCTACTGTGGGTACCACAAAAGCTAAGGTAAGTGTAGTGTACTAGCTAAGTGAAGTGAAAACTGTCATTGCAAACACAGAGAAACTATGATTCCCATAGTCTGCAGGTCCTCTCCCTTTTCCCTACTACCATGCCCTGCCAGGTTCAATGGCTCGTCCTTCAGCCTCCGCTGTCACATAATCGGTTGGTCTAGCCATACCCGAGGACCCTTGCCATTTCGCAAGTATAAGTAGTTCATGTACATTCCTTGATGACTAGCAGAATCTTATATGCCGATTCCCCACTCAAAAGCACATACTGAACGCCTCTCAAAAGAAGTATCTAACTCTAACATTTTCCTACTCATCCTCCCAATTTCCATCGCTCTCATCTCGTATCATAGCTGTTTTGTTCTCAATCCCCGCTAAACTCTTACCAAGCCTTACAGTCAGTGGGAATGGCAATGAGAGAACCCTGTAAGTTTGCACTTCAATAAAATAAACTCTTCTAATCTAGGTTCGACAAAGTTCTATTGATGACCGTTCAATCTCCTTTGCTCTCATCTTGTATCATTGCCATTTCGTTTCTCAATCCCCATTGAACTCTTACCCAGCCTTACAGTTAGTGGGAATGGTGATGAATGAGAGTGAAGTCATAGAGCCTTGACTTTTCATTCTGTATATATCAACATCATCCACTGACAAGGTTACACTCACTGCAGATTATGTAAAACCTCCATGAAGGGGTGAAACCAATTATCCAGCTTATGTCTCCAGAAGCGAAAATTGTTAGCATCATCATAAATCTGATATCACTACCTTTGCCTTTCTCACTTCTCACCTTCTGTTAGTGGTGATGAACTTTGAGACTGAAGTCACAGAGCACCATGAAAAAGTCTCAGATATCTGGGAGATATAATTGGAATGTGCATGGCACTACAATCCATCACAACTGGACATGTACATATTATCAACAGTTTGACCCCTATGGTAGGGTGACAACCAACTACAAAAGCCTCAAGTCAAAAGCCCAAAAAGCGAAAACAGTTGGTACTTTTATCAACAGTTTGACCCTCATGGGAGGGTGGCAACCAACTCAAAAGCCCCCAGACCCACAAAGCCAAAGATGTAGAGTCATCTGTATCTGCGGATGGTGTTGAATGTCCTCCTGTGAAAGTTAGAGTTAGAATACAAAGTAGTTATTGGCCACCCCTATGAGATGACTGAATCAGGGGGGAGGTTTTAGAGCCGCAGTACGCAGGCATCAAGTCATCTGTCTCTGTAGATGGCATTGAATGTTCACTTGTGATTTTAGAGCCACAGTACCCAGATATCAAGTCGTCTGTCTCTGTGGATGGCATTGAATGTCTACCTGTGATTTAAGAGCTGCAGTCCCCAGGTATCAAGTCATCTGTCTCTGTGGATGGTGTTGAATAACCTCCTTGATTGGCCACCTGTATGAGATGACCGCATTTTTGCAGCCTTCATATGACTTATCTATGACTTGATTTTGAGGTTATCAAACACTCTGAACAGGATGGTCGAGTCAGATTTGCCAACAAAAAGTGGTGGGGAAGGTTCTGCCAGCCGCCCCTCCATGGCCTGCATGATAGAGTGGCACATAAGCAGATGTGCCGCATGTCTCTACACTGCCTAGATATCTGGCGTCAGCTGGCAGAACCATCCCCACTTCTGATGCCTCGCCCAGATATCTAGGATTTGGCTGGTTTTGCCTTGCCGGCCTTGGTGTATGTCCGAATCCATACATGTGACTTCACCTTATTGCGGGTTGGGCTGTAGCCTGTTTTAGACTTGGAGAACATGTGACAGGAAATGAGCATACATCAGAATGGGCTTCTTAACGAGCACCAGAAGATCTTGGGCAGGATCCATCACAAAGTCATGAGTGTTACTAAGTAATGGTATCCTCCATGAAGTCGCTTGAATGTTGCGGTACTGTGAAGGGAGTCGATGCAGACGCAGAGCGCCTGGCAGACCAGACTGTGCAAATACTCCTCCACAGAATTCTCATATGGTATCAAGCCCAAGTGGTGGTAGGTCTCGTGTCTCTCTCCATTTCAATGCATCCCAGCAGGTGTTACGCTCCTTAAGTAGCGCGAGTCTCGATGCAGCAGTAAGCTGGCTTCGTGTACCATCCTCTATGCCAGATGCTGCCAATTCAACGGCATATTGGGCAGATGGACTTTTGTCCACCGCTGAGCGGAGAAATTTGCATACCTAAAATACAGTATAAGGTGTGGGTATAGAAAGCTAGATATACAAGCCTTGAAGGTCCCTGCAAGTCTGCACTTCAACAAACTGCACTACACACCCAGGTATCAAGTCATCCATCTTTGTGAATAGTGTCAAATGTCCTCCTGTGAAAGTTAGAATACAAAGTAGTGATTGGCCACCTGTATGAGATGACCGCATTTTTGCTTATATAAGCACCATGCTCTATCTTATCCCAAGATCGATTTTTGCAGCCTTCATATGACTTGCTGTGGTTCATCTAGGACTAACATCTGATGAATACTATACCTTGCCTGCTTCTGAAGCAAAAAAAAAAAACAGAAGCAGGCAAGGTATAGTATTCATCAGACTTATGTACTAGGTACTAACAAAACACTTATATATCCCCACCAGAAATTCGAAATCAGAGGGGAGGTTCTAGAGCCGCAGTACCCAGGTATCAAGTCTTCTGTCTCTGTGGATGGCATTGAATGTCCTCCTGTGATTCCAGAGCTGCAGTATCCAGGTATCAATGGGAGGGTGACAACCAACTCAAAAGCCCCTAGACCCAAAAAGCCAAAGATATAGAGTCATTCTGTGTCTGTGGATGGTGATGAATGTCCTCCTGCAATTCCAGAGCTGCTGTGGGTACAACAATTCTGCTGGTGAGGCAGAACAATGTGTTGGGCCTTGCAGTGCCTAGCTGCTATCCGACCCTAAAGGGTTTCTGTACTAGATTCAAGGCCTAGAGGAGAGGAAAACTTGCTGAGCAGTCAGACTCATGCTGGTAACTGGCGAAGAATTGATTCATTATGTAAGCATCAAAAATGCGAACACAAAGGTAAGTAAGACCAGCCTCTACAAGACCACAGTAAGTAAGTATGAGCACTACACCACACTACCCAGGCATCAAGTCATCTGTGGATGATGTTGAATGTCCTGTTAGAATACAAAGTAGTGATTGGCCACCTGTATGAGATGACCGCATTTTTGCTTATATAAGCACCATGCTCTACCTTGTCCCAAGGTCGATTTTTTCAGCCTTCATATGACTTGCTGGCGTTCATATAGCACTTGATTCCGAGGTTGTTGAACTCTATGAACAGGATGGTCGAGCCAGATTTGGCAAAAAAAATCAGGATCCAAAGTTGACCCCCCCTATCATGCAGCCTCCCCCACACATCGATTTTTGCAGCCTTCATATGACTTGCTGGGGTTCGTGTAGGACTTGATTCTGAGGTTATTGAACATTCTGAAAAGGATGGTCGAGCCAGATTCGCCAAAATAAATCAGGTTGCAAAGTTGACCACCCAGGTCATGCTGGCCCCTCCACACATCGATTTTTACAGCCTTCATATGACTTGCAGGGGTTGATGTAGGACTTGATTTCGAGGTTGTTGAGCATTCTGAAGACGATGGTCGAGCCAGATTTGCACGAAAAAATCAGATTCCAAAGTTGACCACCCAAGTCATGCTGCCTTCCACATACATCGATTTTTACAGCCTTCATATTGCTTGCTGGTGTTCATCTAGGACTTGATTTTGAGGTTATGGAACACTCTGAAGACGATGGTCGAGCCAGAATTCGCAGCAAAAATCAGGTGGTCGAGATGCCCAAGGTCCCCCTCCCCCCCCATTCTCCTATGTCCGGATATTACATCAAGACCGATGCCCCAAAGAACGTTCCTGGTGTTTTCCAACATTAGGAATCGATTTGGAATGATCCCAGAGTGTTTCTGGGCAGTCCGGATCGACATGTGCCAGTTTACCTCATACCCCCCACAAAGGTCGATTTTTACAGCCTTCCCATGACTTGCCAGGACTCCAGCAGCATTCTTCCCGGGGGCTCTTGAGCCCTCTGAACACGATGGTCGAGCCCGATTTGCCAGAAAAAATCGCGTTCTTGAGATATGCAGGGTCCCCCTCCCCCCCCCCTGCCTGACATATGTGGCTATGCCTCGATTTGACCCAATTCCGATACTGTAGGGACCTGTCCTAAGGGTATTCCAAGCGTAGGAATCGATTGGGAATGGTCCCAGAGCATCCCGAGGTCGTTTACATTGACATATGGTGGATGGGCCAAAATATCAGTATTTCGACTATATCTCCATAACCGAACCGCCGTTTTTCTTAATTCTTGGCTCATATCATTCCTAGATGTACCCTCCAAGATATGTACCAGCCAGCAAGAAGATATTTTTTCACAAGTTTGAAACCTATTTCTGAAATGACCATATAAGTGTCTCGTTGTATACGTGAAGCGTCTGGTTTAGACTATTCGCCTGATCCTTTGCACGGCAGCATTGTGTTATTGTCAGGTCAGGATGTTGTAAGATCAGTGGATTCAGTATGTAAGTAGTAGTATTTTCTACTACACGCATGTCTTTATACATTGTCAAACTTGATACCTGTACCAATACTAATCGACTTCGTAAGTAGCATTTTCTACACGCGTGTCTTTTATACCTCGTCAAAGTATATACTTGTATTGTTACTGTTACTACTCAACTTCGTAAGTAGCTGCATTGAGACACTGAATTTTCGCAGTTTGGTCATTAGAGTCTGACTTTGCCTCTGCTGGCCCTATGACTGTGATTTTCATCGAAAATGATTCCCATGCTCCAGCTGCTTTCTTGAACCCTCCCTTTTCCATTGTTTCGCCCATAACTCCCCATGCTTACGTAATCAGCATGTCCTGACACCGCTGATCCCGTCCCCTGCTTGTCCCCTACCACTTTAGTTTTCATCACAAATATTCACACGCTCCAACTTGCTTTCTTGAGCCGACTCGGGGGTTAACTTGAATTAAATCAAAGGAATGTGGTTAACTTCAGTGAAATCACAGGAATGTAGTAATTAGTGATGAGTAATGAGCAAGGAGTGGGGGTGGTTGTGACTATTAAACGACTCGTTAAACGACTGTAGGAAGTATATACTCTGACCCATCTGGATCTGACACTGGATGCGTCCTATCAGGATATATGTACTCTGTCCCATCTAGAGGCGCCACTAGATGCGGCCGATTACTGTATGTACTCTGTCCCATATGACATATATGCAGGTTCTCACGACTCGTACCCTGTCCCATCTAGAGGCGCCACTGGATGCGGCCTCTGAAGATTCTGATCATGACCTCCGGGCTAACGAATGCGACGTCGCCTTGCAGCTGGAGCACCCATCTCAAATATTTCTATCTCATCGTCCGCTTCATCAGCTGCTGTGATTGATGATGTCGCCCGCTTTCCCAATGAAGTGGAGGCGATTCCTATGGAGATGTGTCGCAGGTTAGTGAGTGAAGCACAGCGAAGTGCATGACGCACCTGGATTCACAGTGTAGGTATAAGTCTTCATCCCGAGAGTCTGAGCCTGCGCTGATCCAAAGAGGATCTGACCCACTCGATAGGGACCGAACTGTCGATCGCGGAGCGTTTCGATGATCTTCTGATGAAGTTTGCCCACCTCGTCGCGTGTTAGGATGGACCAATCAACGTTGAAGATCCCCCCTTTCCAGATACGTCCGGAACGAGCGCTGGCCAATCCCATACGAATGAGCAGCAGGGGACCTATGCCTTTATTGCTGTGCTTCTTAGTCCATGCGGTAGGGAAGGACTTGGTCCTTTCGAAATGATCGTGGAGAGGACTGCTGCGATCGAAGACAGCCATGATGTACACAGGGACCATCGCCACAAACTGAGCCGCGATCTTGCACCCTTTGCGCCTGCTATTCGAAATCCATGGCATCTCGCGGACGGCCTTCGTGAAAGCAAACATAGTACGGTAGCTCTCATGGTCTGGACGATTGTCCATGTCATAAAATAGATCAGGAATCAACTTGCTGACATACACGCCCACCAAAATGGCGAGCTGATGAAGGGGTCGCGACATGTCAAACTCAGCGAACGCCCACTGATACGTCTTATGGACGATCGAATCCTTCCCATCTGACTTGTCCAATGTCACGGAGTCCATGCAGAACTCATCAGGCGGCACAGTGCGAGAAAGGAAGTCCGGTAATGATTGGAGCGTGATTGAACAAGCCGCCCAAGCCGCCCGAGTATCAGAGGCCTGAGCGCGTTGCGATGCTTCTGCTGTGCCATTGGTGGTCTGGGAGGCGAGGGACTTTGCTGTCGGAAGTTGGGCTGCTTTCCCGAGATTTATCCATGATTCGAAATGCGGTTTGCTATACCGACGACCTCGACCTCCAGCGAGATGCCAGGGTATGTTGTTGATGTGCAGATGATTGGCCCCGATGATGAAAGCATTGTGCAAAAACAGGTTGGCAGCATTAGGAGAATCACGTGGGACGAACTTCGACATATATATCAGGGCGACTCGAAAGACCATCGGAGAGGAGGAGTTAGAGATGAGGGGAGCTGCGATAGGGACTGGGCCTGTGGGTCGGGACATGTCGACGAGCAGCTTCGCAAAGTCGCGGATGGACAGCTTTTCCTGAGTGGGATTAGGGAGGCCCAAACCGTAGTCTCCGGAATCGCCGACGATGGCGCGGAGAAGATATTCGAAAGCTCTGTCAATGTAGCTGAGGGGATACTTGGAAGCCAACCATTTTTTGAGATTGAGCCTGCGAATCTTGGCTTCGAGAGAGGAAGAATGGGTGTCCTGGTTCTCGAGATCGACACAAATCTTTGTGATGCCAACTGAGACCAGTGTCTTGATGTCAGCGATGAACGATTGAAAGGCAACCACAGCGATGATGATGGCATGGCGAAGGTCCTGGTCATACTGCATGAACACGGTAGGAGACGGATTATGGACCGAAAGCTGAATGTGAAATTCAGCTTTATAGGCCTGATGCGTGCGCGAAGTGAGTCAGCCATCGATCATGATATCAGACAGAGCGGAAAACACTCGCCTCGAAATGATCCAAGCCATACGTGATGACCTGAGAACGTTTTGAAGCGATGGCGGGTAGGTTGGAACGAGAGACTATGGGCCAATCTGCTGGACTGATGGATACCGGTCTCGTCGTGGTGGCGATGATGCGAATGGTGGGAGCGAAGGTTGGGCACCCTTGCTGGAGAAGACTCCTGATGAGCCAGAAAGGTTTCATCAAGCTGGATGATAATACTTTGGCGTTGCCGGTATGAGCATACGCCAAGGCTCGCTCGAGCATCGCGCACATCTCAATCATTTGGGGCGATGGCTTTTTATTCAGGTTGAGGAGGGGCAGCTGGTGCTCCCATATGCGTTCGAGGAGAGAGGTTATGCCGAACGTCATCCACTGATATATCTGTGGGAAAGCCTGCGGGAAGAAATAAAACTGCAGTCAGCAAACATGAATCCAACCCACGCCCACAGTCGACTATGGTTGCGCGCTGGCATGGATAACACGGACACAGAAATAAACACACAGATATGTATGTATCAAAAATAAATCCATCAGAGGCCGCATCTAGAGGCGCCTCTAGATGGGCATGATATCGTATGTAGCACAAAATAAATCCATCAGAGGCCGCATCTAGAGGCGCCTCTAGATGGGCCCGATGTCGTAGTGCCAAGTAGATGTATGGTTCTTGCTCGACAGTGAAATGAAACGACTCACCCGTGGAACAAAGACGGCCAAGTGAGGCCGCAAGGCATCGCAGACGTGCGGATGAGACCATGCCCTTGCAAGAGGGACGATGACATCAAGATAAATGGACCTACAGGTGAAAGACGATGGTCAGCAGAGTCATGACGAGTGAATTGTTGCGGGACAGACGCACATTCCATTTCTCTTGGCAGGATCCATCGAATCGAGCTGCAAAATATAGATGTTTTCGAGACGTAGATCGCGGGGCACGTTGTCGGCCTTGATGGAGTTGTTGTAACGGTGATGTGGCAGGTGGAGGCGACAGTCATACATGATGGCGGTATGAACTCGCGTGCCAGTACCTCTTGCATACGCTCCAGACAGGGCGGACGTGATGCGTCCTTGCTGAACTTCATGAAGGCCTGCATTAGGTCGAACTCGATGCGAAACCTCGTTATAAAACTGACAGCCCGTGGCGATGATGGCAGGAGGTATAAGGTTGCGATTGTTGATGCCAACATCATTGTCGACATCATCATTGTCGTCGCCATCATCCATTCCGTTGGGGCCTCGTCGACCACGCGTAATGTTTGCTTGAACCTTTTTGATGAACGTTTTGAAGTGTGGGAGGATGGTATTGGACTGCAGGTGACCGAATTTGCGCAGGAACGCTTGAGGATATACTTTGATCTTGGCGCCATGCTCTTCGTCGAAGTCGAGGATGTCTACATCTAGATCCAAGTGCTCGTCATGAGCGACGTCCGAAGAGAACAGTTGAGGAATGGTCTCTAGGTCGACGAGGAGTCCGCATTTAGGTCCATCGACGCGACTCCTACCATGGAAACGAGGAATTCGACGACCTTCCTCATCATACACATTGATCTCCTTCTCAGTTTCTGGTTCACGGAGAGGAAGGGAATGAAGGTCGACTGGGCGTCTGACATCAGAGTCAGGGGAGTTGTATACCACTTCATGTATGGAGAGGATGTCATCTACTGGGATCTCGACCCAGTCGCTTACGACCATGCAACTGAGCGGAATGAAAAGAAGACAGGTCAGACATCGGAAAAGACAAAGAGCATGATGTCACATACGATATGTGGGTAGCGATGGCCATGGACAAATAGCGAATGTCGGTGTAATCGCGTTCATGGCTCCAGTTTCGAGCCTCCACGCGAAGAGCATGTCGATCATTGCTGGCGATTGGCTGGTTCTGTCCATAACGACAAGCGACGGAGATGGGGATGTGCTGTTGAAGCCAACCGTCCCTCAACCAAGAATCTGGTGCGTTGGCGACGAAATCATCGTATTGTATCTGTATTATTCTGTCCAGGAGCAATACGTCCTGCAGGCGCAGGACGATGACGCGCTGATCGCTAAATGAATGTAGAACAAAGTCAGTAAGAGCGATTCACTACAACATAAAACAACCGCATCCAGAGCTGACTCTAGTTGGGACAACTAAAATAAAATAAAATTCGCCCGACGAGCAACAATAACTCCGCATCTAGGGGTGACTCTAGATGGGCCACATACGATATAAGAAAAATGCACCCGACATCGGACGAGGTGACTTTGAATGCGACACGGAATGCAATAGAGGACATAACATAAAGTGATACGCACAGCACATTTGTTGCATCTTCGATCTTCCAATCTTTGAAGTCAGAGTGAGGTCCGTACGGGAACATGACATGGACGGGGAGCGAAGGGATCTGGCTGAGACAAGACGCGAGGAACATGACGCCCATGCGATAGTGCACGGATGTCAAACGAGTATCGCCATGCTTCTCGCTGAGAAGGGGACAGTCATTTGCGATGTCGATGTCTTCGACGTTGGCAACGGGACTAAAGCCAAGCCACAACTCGGTGGACTGACCATCGCCGATGGCCATCATAGACCCAGTAGGATCGAAGCCAAGTTTGCCAAACTTGGGACGGAACTCGCGACATTGAAGACGCAGATTGAGCGTCATGGAAAAATTGTGGTCCGCAACGGTCTTGGGGAGAAAGGCCTGCAGCCCGATCTGACTGGAGACGACGAGAATGAAGTCCAGAAAGTGCTTCGAGCCTTGCCATAAGAGCGTTGGATCATCGCTACGCAACTTGAGGTCTGGGTCAAGGACGAGGTTGATGCGGCGATGAAGAAGCTTGATGGCAGACGAGCGGTCGTTGACGCGAAACATTCTCTCAATGCTGGAGAGGTTAAGGGTACTGACTGGTGTTTGCTCCCAGGTAGGGCCATCGCTTGGGGCCCCTTCTTGGTGCAAGAACAAGCCGTCGAATATGGCTTCTTGAGGGACAGCATCATCCTCATCGACCTCTTGTGCGACAGGAACATCATCGAGGTTGAATGGACTGATGCCGGTTCTGTCGTCGTCGACATCATCGTCCAGATCAAAGTCGTCATCGGACCTGTTGAAGAATGAGTTAAAATTGACGATGAGGGAGACGAAAAACACGGAGAAAAGCTCACAGCAAAGTATCGTCGCGGATATATTCCATATTGAGACGCGTCGATGGAGGGGGAAGACGTAGGTATGGAACTCCGTGGATGAAACAAGGTATAAATGTCTGTTGGAGTCAGGGTCAGCGGCCAATGATTTAAGTGTTTAAGTCAGCAGCAGCATTTTAATATATATAAGTGAAGCAAGGCAGGACACGCCAATGAACGGATTGAATTGCATTGCTGCCGTCCGGAATGCTCTAAACTCAAAAGACGGATTTGGGACAGCGAACGATATTGAATTAAACATACAGTTTAAAGTTTAAAGGTCTGGGGGCCGAAACAAAGAAGCGAAATGTTCGGAACTGAAAGCATGAGGGCGGGAAGCAAGACATGACGTCTGAAAATGGATGCTAGGACGAATGAAAGATGTCTAGCTTTATGAAGAAGAGAGGACCTGGTTTATTTGAAACATTGCGCGTGAGGAAAGACCAACAAATATGAGGACAGCATACAAAGATGCACTGAATTCATCAGGGGTGGAAACAGAAGACTCGTTGCTTTCGAGGGGAACACGAAGGCAACACAATGCCAGTAACAACGGCATCGACGCAGATAACACTGATCTCGATCACACAGCAATTATATTGCCTCGGCGCGCCCAGCAAAGAGTCTTCTGTTTTCAATCAGCACAAGAAACCAATGTTTGAGTATCAGCGGGACTTAAGACACTGAATGGCATTGCAACTCAAAAGTACTTACGATATTCGCAATAGTGAAGCGAGAGTCGAGCGATGTCAAGAAAAAGCACTGAATTGTCAATGTACCTAGCGAAGCGAGAGCTAGACTACATCGATGAAAGAGTATAGAGCAAGAACATACTACACACCTCAGTAATGTCGAGGAACAATCCTGAGGTGTAAATACAAGACGAAGATGAGACGATGTTACAAAGTACCTACAGACTTGAACAGCTAACATAGGACTGGAGGATCAACCAGCATACGAGGTACAGATGGTGCGAACAATCAAGACAACGAGACAAAATGAAAATGAAACGAAGTAACTATCACCAGCAATTACAGCAAAGCAAAGGCAAACGTACGAAGAAGAAATGCGAAACATACAAAATGAGCTGCACCATCCGAAGTTTACATGTCCGGATGGATGTCGACCAGTTCCGAATCAGCAAGCTCAGATTGATTACGCATGCTGGAAGCTTTGCGCTTTTTCTTGTTGTCCGGAGATTTAACGCCTGCAAATAATCATATATGGTGATGTTCAGAGGACGAGACAAAAACTGGAGAGACTGAATGAGTACTTACCAGAATCATGACGAGAGCGTTTGGAAGAATAGGATGCCTCGGATGGCGCGATGGACGAACGAACAGATCCAGAGGCTAAGCCACTCTGACCATGACGAGACTTAGGCTTGGAAGAAGTTGACACTGGTGCCGGAGCAGCGCGGGGAGCCGAGCTTTGTTTGGGACGCGCTGAAAAAGGAGGGTTAGGATCTCATTTCAGTAGAGAGGCAAGATCGACTATAACTTACAACTGCGTCGCTTGCCATCACGAGCGTCCATTTCAGCAGCAAGCTCGTTATCCGTGACGTAGTGCGGGTTGTTGACTGCATATTCGGCGTGGTCCATCGGCGAGAGCTCGTGAGGACTGCTAAGAGGACTTGACCCATCGAGATTGATATCATTGATGCCATCGTATAGCTCGAGTGCCGCATCTAAGGTTGCCTCTAGTTGGGCCGTCTCTGCTCGTTGCACGGAGGGAAGTACATCCTCAGACATGGATCCATCCCCGACATCTGTATGAACGAGAGTCCATATATCAGCGCATCTAGTGGCGCCTCTAGATGGGACACACACGTACCTTTCTCAGTAGTCGGTTTCACTAACCGAGACACGTGCGACACGAGGTGAACAATCTCATGGTTAGTACCGCATCTAGAGGCACATCTGGATGCGGACATTCACCTTTAGTGGCCGACATGAACAAGTCTGCAAAACGATTAATAACCGCATGTAGTGGCAGATATAGATGCGGTGTAAGCACTCACTCTTTGGGTCGTCATCGGGATTAAGATCTGAAAACACCAAATATGTCGTTAGATATCCGCATCCGACGGCGCCACTAGATGCGGACACTCACCAACATGTTTTTGTTGTTTCTTGCGTGCGATAGGTCTGGGCTTGGGTTTGGCCTTGGCAGGTTCTGGCATATACTCTTGATGATCTGTGTCCATCAAGTTTTCGTCATCCTCGACTTGAGGTGAGTCATTTGGAGCTTCACGATCTTCAACTTCCATTTCTGAAGCGACCTCGACCTCAATATCGTCGACTGCTGTGTTCTTCCTGGAACGCTGCTTCTTCCTGGGTGCTTCCTCTTGTTCCTCTTGTTCCTCGTCGCCATCGCTTTCCTCGTCTGCCGCCAGCAACACATCGATGATGTCCTGAAACAGGCAGGTTACGATCAGGTGCGTTAGGACCATTCGTTACGAACACTTACGCTTTCCGTAGTATGCTTGTCCTTCTTGCCTTCAAATCGAGGGATGCCGAGGTCTACGTAGTGCCTGTCTGGTTCGTACTCGACATCATCCTTACCGATCAGCTCGCGAAGACGAACGCGAGACGAGCTGTACACGAGTGCCTGTGGGTACAAACAATCATTGGTATCCACGCATCCAAGGGCGCCTTCAGATGCGGCAGTCAGCAAGGTTCGTACCTTGATTAATCGATTCCCTGCGTCAGCGACCTCTCGCGACATTGCACTTTTCTTGTGCGGCGTGTTGCGCCCCAGAGACAAAGCCTTGATTTGCTTCGTGATTTTGAGGATGGTGTCTCGGTCACGATTCTCTGAGCTGATGCGGCGATTCGTTTCCAGTTGCTCTTTAAGAACATCTTCGTCCATAAGCTCTTGTTGCTCCGTCTTTGGTTCGCGCACACTGACCCCATCCCAGTACGCCCATCGTGGAGGAGTCGCGAGCGATCCTGCTGTTGCAGCTTTCAGCTTCGAACGTGGCCTGTGCGTGTTCATCAACTCTTCGAGGTTCTTGCGCAGACCCCACACCATAGGGTCTGCCAATACTTTGGCGCGGTAGTCCGAGGCAATCTCCATCTCCAATGCCAGACCTTCGATCGACGGCTTCGCGTCTCGAGGCGCATGTTTTTTCACGCTCTGGCGTTGCCAATCCCACCCAGTGACCAACAACGGTTTCATGCCTGGTGTCTTCAGCAACGATATCGGAATGACCACCTCTCCAACTCCCACATGTTTCTTCATGACGTTGAACAGGTTCGCTGCCTTATCCTTCGTCGCCTGTGTCGACGCGGCCCACTTCCGTGCGATCTCATCTTTCGCTTTCGGCCGTCTCTCCATCACAGCTCTCATTTCTGACGACGACATGTTGTTGTGGAGTCGAAGGACTGTGTTCGCGCGTCCGTCCCATAACGTGCTCCAGACCTGCACGATACGTTTTCGTAAGTCGCCGACATTCTATTTGCGAAATCTTGACTTACAGCTTGAACCATGCGCTCCCTGTGGATCCCCTGTTCACGCTCGATCGCGCAGAACAACGCTTCTGTATGGTCGTCCGCGCCATGCGAATTGTGCGCGTACACCTTCATCGTGTCCAGCAGGACCTCGAACCACCGTGAGCACTAAAACATTCCTCGTGAGCATCTCGCCATCCTGATCTGTTCGCCCATCGCGTACCTCGCTATAGCCTAACTTGACTGATGATAACTCTTTGAAGACCCTGTCCATAACGGAGCCTGACATCAAAGGCACCGGGACATGGTTCTCCGCGATTGGCGTCAGCCACACAACGGTGCGTGCCAATATGCTGTCCAACCACACAACGTCCTCTTTAGATCGTCCCTCGTGTTGTTCGAACCCATTGCGAAGCGCGTCGATGACCTTATCCCGATAGGTAGGCAGGGCCCCCAGATAGTCGACCGTTGATGCGCCTAACACGCCTTCATACGCGGAAAACGTCTGGGTAGCTGCATTGTCGATCTCCGACAGGTACGTTGCAAATGTTTTCTCGCTCGACGGCGTGCTCTTCATGATCGTTTGTCGAAGTTCATGGAGCTTCTCAGTCGCCTCATCAGCTTCTTCCTCCTCTCCATCCAACGCCTCGAGCAGGTCGGATATCGTAGCATACGTAGGAAATTCGTCCTTGGATGCCAGGAGCCTATATGTGTGGACGTTGTTGGACATGTAGATAGTATACATCTTATATTGGCGGTAGTATGTGTATCTCATTAGTTTTTGTGACCATAGATATATAGGTTCAACTTACGCCCATAACAACGTCCATCTCCTGAGACAACCAACGTACCGTCAATTCACGCCGGTGTCGAAAATGCTTGCCCATGGGCAAAACGTCCCTCATCAATGTGAGCATCAACCGACGGCACTTGAATATCTTCATGAGCCTCGAGTCGACGCTCTTATCGTGCGATTGTTTGTCGAGTAGTGTGTCGAGATCCTTCACGGCCGCAGCTTCCCCTCCCTCGCGGTATGCATCTCCCATATTGCGCAATGTCGATACTAACAATTCTTCCTGCGTCTCGTTGTAGACGTGCAGGGCTTGATTTCGACTGAGGTGATGCCCGAGTTCGCTGTTGTTATTGTCTATCATATCTGGTGCGTCAAATATATTTATTAGTATGCTGGTTAATTGGCGACAAAGTCCGCATCTAGAGGCACCTCTAGATGGGACAACTATCGATGGAGCCCGCATCTAGAGGCACCTCTAGATGGGCCATACAAAGGCACCTGCATATTCACCACATCCAGAGCTGGTTAGCTCTGGATGGGTCGAATGATGCAAGTGCCTTTGTATGGCCCATCTAGAGGTGCCTCTAGATGCGGGCTCCATCGATAGTTGTCCCATCTAGAGGTGCCTCTAGATGGGCTGATAGCTTACCTTTATCATACAGCGTCACGCCCCACACACCCATCCCACACAGCTGTCCTTTTATTTCGGACAACACATTTCTCAGCTCGATGTGCTCCTCGACATCTTCGTCGCTCTTCGTCGCCAAGTCCTGAAGACGCACCAGCCGTTTCTCAATCGCCTTCTCGTCCTCTCGGTACGTCTCTTCCATTTTCTTCAACGCAGCATACCTATGTTGTCCAGACGCTAGAATGATAGGATTGTTGTCGGTGAACTTCACGTTTTCTAAGGTCTCCACGTTGCTCCAGCTGCCGTTCAGCTGCTGGTTTGGCCTGATGCGCGATGCTTCGATGACGATCGCCAGCGTATTCACCTCTTTGCAAGATTGGATCCCGTTCTTCTCAAACGAGGTAAGCATTTTGTTGACTTCGGTTGACTTCTGAGGACGGTCGTTGTACGTCCCAAATATTGGCTTATTTTCGATCTCAAGTAGGTTGATCTTGCCAATGCCGATCTTCGCCTTTTCAAGACCAGCATCCAACTGCTGTATTTTGGCGGCCTGTTCGTCGCCATATATCTTAGCCTGGACTGGACGCATGTCCAATTTGAAGGCGT
Source organism: Suillus placidus (assembly GCA_016628565.1). NCBI lineage: Eukaryota > Fungi > Basidiomycota > Agaricomycetes > Boletales > Suillaceae > Suillus > Suillus placidus. The sequence goes on along the minus strand of JABBWD010000251.1, from coordinate 5,516 downwards.
TCTTGTCCTTCGGCATATACGTAAGTTTCATATACGCCCATAACGTTAGATCTTACTTACCGTCGTGTCCTCTTTCTGTTTCCCTTTAGCTGTGCGCGGTGCCATCGTTTTATCGTCGAGTGATTGTGAGATCAGTACAGTAAGTGCGCAACCCTTGCTCATATCGATCTTTGATTATTCAATCACATCACTGCTTTCTCTCCTGCCCTGAACTGCCTCATGGCGGAAGCACTAAATGTTCCGGTGCATCAATTGTATATACGTTTATCAACACTCATTTAATAATACATATTTAATACATATTTATATCGCTTCTCATATATATATAGTTTATTACTAAATATAGTAATTTCAAATACCCATATCGATATACGCATCATCTGCCGCATCTATAACATACATCTAGTCAAAGTCATGTGAGTTGCCGCATCTATTTCCACCTCTGGATGCGCACATGATTGATTAATATTCATTATATAACTATACTGTTTTCCGCATCTAGTGGCACCTCTACTTGGGTACTTTATCATAAATACATACCTTATATTACTACCTTTCCCTCCGCATCTAGTGGCACATCTAGTTGGGTACTTACTTATTGTATTTATTATATCATATACATTATATTACTACTTTTACCTCCGCATCTAGTGGCACATCTAGTTGGGTACTTATTGTATTTATTATATCATATACATTATATTACTACCTTTCCCTCCGCATCTAGTGGCACATCTAGTTGGGTACTTATTGTATTTATTATATCATATACATTATATTACTACTTTTACCTCCGCATCTAGTGGCACATCTAGTTGGGTACTTACTTATTGTATTTATTATATCATATACATTATATTACTACCTTTCCCTCCGCATCTAGTGGCACATCTAGTTGGGTACTTATTGTATTTATTATATCATATACATTATATTACTACCTTTCCCTCCGCATCTAGTGGCACATCTAGTTGGGTACTTATTGTTATACCTTGCGCATCTAGATCACTGAAAATATATGCATTAAGTTTTGAAAAACCTGTAGAAAACCCGTAGCAGAACCCAACCTACTTGCAAAAATCCTATATAATACGCGAGAGCATATCCTTCATGTCTCTGAGACTGGCAGTGAACCCTGCATGCTCAAACTTGTCAAAATCTACCATGAGTGCGGTGGTCGCGTCACGCACGTGCATGTGACATTCTTGTCCTCGTAAGATACGACCGATGACTGGAACTTGTACGTAAGGGTACATCTGTCAATGAACTTGCGCGCTGGTATGAACAGACAAACATGTATCGTGTGCCGCCGTCCGTCCGCAGCAGATTATTACACATTGCCCAGTATGTGACCTCACGAATGAACGGTGTAATGGTATCCATGAATCGGTCCGTAATTTCGAGGGTCCCACCAGGTATTTAGGATTAGAAGCTTTCTAGCTGGCCTAGTGTATTGAGTACTCACATGGACCCGAGGATTAATCCGCCTGTACTCATCTACATTCTGCTGTACCATGACTTCAGGAACACGTTTAACGAAATCCGTGTCGGCAACCTCACACGCACTTGGAGCGTCTGCATGAGCTAGATTTGTTTGCCATAGACTACTCCCTTCAGGAGACAGAGGAGCACGCGTTTGATCGTTTTGTTTCAGGGGACCATGGCGTATGTGGTGAGTTGGCATGTGTGACGGAACTCGTTGAGGGTGATGCAGACATTTGCCATCTGTAAACAATGTAGTTCGCAATCGTAATTCCAGACACCTGCCTCTACATGCGTTAAATCTTGCTCACAAAACGCAGCTCGTCGTCAAGTATCAATCGCGCTGACTTGACTGCAGCCTCATTTCGCGGCGAGGTAGATGTGCAAGAGTACATGCCTGATGACTGCAGAAAGACCGTTTGCGCCTCGGTCGCTGCATATGGAGGTATCCTGATAAATATCAAACCTTATCATGAGTGACCTGCGCGCGAAACTCACGCCAGAAGTTGAGAAAAGATGATGCAGTCCTGTGAGATGTGATGAATCTGGAAATACTTACAGGGTTTCTGACAATCCTATAGCACACGCCCGAAAATCCTCAACCATTGAGGCGGATGATCACTGACTTCTATGGTTTTCAATCCTCGTTCGGTTATCCGACGGACAAGTACTTACAAGTCGATGGCGGGGTGGATTCTCCTGCGCCTCATGGTTTGATGTAGGATTATCTAGGATGTCGGTAAAGGATGCGTAGCTCATATGTGTAACTTTGATGATGAGAAGCACTGCACACGCGAAGAGAGGACGCCGGATGTGTTGGGTCCGGGTTAGAAATGTTTGTCAGTAAGGACAATGAGATGGGTATTGATGTGTGGTCCTATGTTAGGATCTCTCAAGCGGTGAACAGCCCAGCACTGCCGCCTGGAAACTTGAGACGTCTGATCCTGGGTCGCGAGAGGGGAGTAAGGATTCATAGTGCATAGTGTGGAGTTACCATTGGCATGTGCAGTCAGTCACGTGGACTGCGAACAGAATTGAATCTGACGTAATGTGAGTCACATCGTTTCCTTGCCTTGTCACATAGTCTCAAGCAACGAAATCATCTATCAACTCACTTAGCAAATCGTGCTCAGAAGATTGCATCATATCGTCTATACAGCAAGAAGCTATTTATCACTCTACCATACCACTATTCCGCTCTACACCACAACCTTGCTTGTTCATTGTCGATAGTACGCACGCTAACCACAAGATTGACTACGCGATAGCTAACCCCCTTTGCGTCATTGTCGTTACTCACTCTCCATCTCCACCCCACAGCCCAGCTCATGGATCATGTTCTAGCAGCACACAAACGTCACCACTACTGGCGAGGTGTGATAGACACGATCGTCTGGCCGGTGTCTGCTGCAAAGACTTGAAATGCGATGATGACCGCACGCTCATGGATCCTGATATAATTTGTGACCTGTGAGTCATTCTCTGGGTTTCAATGTATTTGACAGAAAATTGAAATATTCGTAGTGTTATTGCACTGTCGGACGGTTTGATAGTCCCGTTAGCTCCAGCAGAAGGTCTGTCACTTTGGCACCTCGACATGTAGTCTGCTGTTGGAATAGCCACACTCGTTGACGGTGCTATTGCTATGGGCATTGATGGCTTCTTAGTGTCTTCAGCAGATCGGGATCGGTACCATATCCTGCAACACCATACAGCAGCACGGATGCATCACAAATAAGTCGGAAAATGGATCACGAAGTAGGCGCTGTACTTTGCCTGGTAGGTGCAGACGCGCCGGTCACCAAGTGCCTCAGACGTGGAAACGGCAAATAATCCGCACGTCAATGTGAATGGTTAGTTGATCCGTTTCCACCCTTTACTGAATGTGCGCCCATTGCAGCCTCCGTGCAACGTCGTGCTATGCGACATAGTAATGTGTCGGTATTTCATATCCACTGTTACTTAGAATGATCCTCAATGTAAGTAACGTAGATTTGAGTTCATTCGCATTGGCTTCATGGTGAGTTTTAATTCACTTGCTGTTGTAATATCACGACTCTCTGCCATTGCTATGCCTACGCTTGGATTCACCCATAAGGCACCGGCCCAGCTCACAACCACAAGCAAACGCTCTACATTGAGGACACAAGTGCAAAGTCTAATATGATGAGCGTAGACACAACTCAAAATGTCTTCCACACTAGCATTAAACGGGCACACAGCGACATCAAATTCCGTGAAATCAAATGGACCACGTGGACGCATACGGGGGCATATCCTTGTTTGACAGGAGTGACAGACCCCAGCGGGCTCGACTGTACATATCTTGATACCTCCGTCACCCAAATGTTTCCATCGGTTAAATCTCTCCTGTAACTGTTCCTGATAATATATCATGCTCACTTGGAACGTGAATATGAGCGAGATGATGGGCAACTACCGTAGGTATTTTGGACTTTCTATCGACCGTCACCGATTGTAAGACAGTTCTGGGTGCACCTGATGCCCAAATATATTATTCAGATCCATATCGATGTGCGCATCACCCACTAAATAGGTCGGGCATTGAGAGACTATACGTATATTTCTGAGTCCAACCATCGACGATGATTGATAGTACCGACACTAGTTGAGTGATGTATGATATCCAAAGGTGGACGATTGTTAATAGCAACAACACTAATTCAGTGATATTCCAGCCATATTGTTGTACCAGAGCTACAAGATGTATGAAATCACTACGCTTTGAAAGGAACAGAGACCCTCACATCCTCATCAAACGGGCTATTGACACCTGTCGATTGCGCCCCTGCACGGGACCCACCCCTCGTATCGTCAGTATCTCCTGCAACAGTTGCAACGGGCTGATACACGTCCAACGCATCATCAATGCCCGTGGTCTCAATGCTCGGACCAGCCAATGCGTGACCAACATTCGACGTCGAGGGTGTGTGCATGTGGGTGTCATCCGCGTGCGGAGTATCACAGCCAATATCGCGACCAGCACGGGGGCCGTGTGCTGAAGAGCTCGGGGTACTTGTATCTGGATGGGATATGGACATTCGACCTGTTAGCATATATCTGGCAACACGATGTGTAATGAGAGACGAACCTTGACTGTAAGGATAGATATCCTCGATGGTGATATCCTTTCCACCAGTCGGCGCTTTCGTAACGGTTATCGATACTGATGGCGTTACCTGAGGGCGTACATGTGGTGATGACGGTCGTAGGAAGGCCTCCGTAATATTCGCCCTGAGACGCTTCGGATATCCGCGCCCCCCATCAACCTGCAACACCGTGACATGGTCAGGAAATGTCATCTAACCATGAGTAGAAGAAAATCATAATACCTTGGGGGGCGACAACGCTTTTGACATGGTCCGCTTTCGTTTGAGGCTGTCTCGTAAATCATTACCTGTGGTCCGCTGCTCACGCGAAATCACCATGTCATCTAATGCCGTTGAGATGGATGCGTCACCATCCACGTCGTCAACATTTCCCTCGACGTCCATCTCATCGGATCTGTCGGAATCATGACATGGTGCCGCACGCAACCATGGGAACTCCTCGTTAGCCGTCGTGCTAGGAGGAGAATGAGTATTGTAAGATTTCGAAGGTACGACATACCTCTCAACAGGAATTGGTGGCTCGGGCATTGGTCTGAGGCCCGGGTGGCTGGATTCCAAACGACCCTCATATGCTGCCTTACCGAGCTCATGAAATATGTGGCATAGGTGTTCAGGATGGGTGTCAATGTTTGCCAGTCCAGCATAGAGGCGTGTCATGCCGAGTGCTTCGTTGTAATCGGCCTCACTCTCAATTACATAGTTCGCGGGGTGATCAGGGATCAGCAGGCCATCTACTGGCGCATCCACGGGGCTATCGTGTGTTAGCAGCCTGAATCGATACATTATCCATGTTGCGAGTTTGAGGAACATATGTGCGTTGCTCCTTTCAAACGCGGTGTGGTGCCAGTCGTCCCACTCCGGGAATTCTGAAGGAAATTTGATATCGTAATAATTGTGTGAAAC